>PVIA01013234.1:0-33223 GCA_004024845.1 Tonatia bakeri | reverse complement strand
CCCCCCCCCCCACACACACAGTGTACGTGCCCAGGACCCCCCCACAGTGCTGCACACACAGGTCTCAATGACTGCAGAAAGGGTGAAGGACACAGCCAGGGACTCCTCTCGGGAAGGCTCGCCCACCAAGGGGGAGACAGGCAGTGGCACCATTGAAGGTGCTTAGGATTTACTGTCAGCGTCTGAACAGCTCATCTCAGCAGTGCCCACCCCGGCAGTCAGTGCTCAGAACAATGGGAGCTGCCAGCAAACGTCCCTAGTGTGCAGCTGTGGCTCGGTCAGGTCATCAGGGAAGGGCAGTTCGAGCCTCCTGGAGTTCCCGGTCGATACTGGTGTTGTGAAAGTAATGAAGACCAGGAATAAAGCCACTGACGCTCTAGCTGTACGGCCTCAGCCTGAACTTTCAACCCACCTTTAGTTTAACTTCACAAAGTCAGCCTTTGCTGCAGGCAATGAAATAAGCTACCACCTTACTCAGGCCAGCAGAGAAGGGATCCCCTGGTTCAGGGTGCGAATGAGGTGCCGAGGGTCTTGGCCTGGGACACCCACTAGGTGGGCAGTGCTGCACAGGAAGGGCCCGCGTGAGGGCCACGGGGCGGCCGGCAGGGGCCCTCTGGAGCAGAGGGGCTGCGGCTCACACGCACGCAGTCACATATCCGGTCCCCTGGCTGAAGGCTGACCCAGGAACCAGCCTCTGCAAGGGGGTGGTGGGGGCAGACTGCTGTCACCGCCCTCAGCAACAGCTGTGGGAGGACTCCTGCACCCGCAGAGTCCTCTAGGCTTCATCTGGTCAACAGCGCCCTTCCAGGTTACCTAGGAAACCCTTGGCCACAGTCCAGGGGCATGTGAACTTCACCCAGCTCCTGACTGGGCTCTGAACCCTGGACCCAGATGAACCGCCAGGCCATGCCCTCCTCAGCCTGCCTTGTACGCACAGAGAGGGGGCTCCTAGGCTGCGGGGGGAGGGGGAAGGACGTGTGTGGACCTGGCACTGACTGTGGGGCAGCATCTTTCTGTTTAAAAAATCACACACGCTCACAGTGAAGAAAAAACAACGGGTGACAAGAGGTTAACCCAGCGGATGGCTCTCCAACAGCCAGCCCTTCCAGGGCCACACTCCTGGGTGTATTCTGGCCATGCACCCTGGGACCCTCCACTGTCTGGCCACTTCTGCTGGCTCCACCACTCGCTGTCACCCTGACATCAGGCCCGGCCTGACCCCTGAACTGCTCCCAAAAGCACACACTACTCATGGCGTGCACTGTTCATTACAGACGCCGGAGCGCCTGCCACGGCCCGGCACCACGCCAGGCGCCAGAGGCTGAGCAGGGAGCCACGCGAGGTCCCTGCTTCACCGGGGAGGGACAGACAACAGGGCAGAGTGTCCCATGAGGAAGAATGAGGAGAAGGGCACAGCGATGAAGATGGCGGGAGGGCAAGCAGCCGGGACGCTGGCTCATGGAGGGCATTAAGGGGTTTCCCTCAGACGGGCACCTGAGAGTGGCTGGGAGAGTGGGAGGGGCCCACAGCTACGGGGGGTGGGGAATAGCACTCCTGGTGGGGGGAACAGCCAGTGCAGAGGCCCCGAGGCCACCGTAGCTGATTCCTCAGTGTTCTAACCCGCCCACCCTGCCACAGGCGGTGCAGCAGGGAGCACGTCTTCACGCAGCAAGCACGCTCCGCCCTGCACTGGCTGCTCGCCCAGGCCGCGCCATCCTGGCTTTGACCCTCGATGGGACAGCCACTGCAGGGTCAGCACCCAGTGGCTGGGTGAACAGAAGGGAGTTGGTTGGTCTCTGCTGTTTGCCCCAACCAGCACCTCTCTCCCACATGCCTCTATAACAACTTATTCTGAATCACAGAAGTAACACACAGTCATTAAAAAACAAAACAGAAAGTGCTCGGAAGTAAAGGGACGACAAAGTTCACCGCCCACGCTGACCTCCCCATCCCAGCCAGTGTTGGTGACGCTCATGTTTCTCTTTCCAGTTAAAAAAAAAAAAAAATGGGGACAGTTTTGAAATACACACGACTGCCACCTGGTGGCCATTTCAGGGCAGGCATTTTAAGGCTGCATACTGTGATTCTGATTCCGTCTGCATCACATTTCCAACTTCCTCTGGGGAAAATAGGTATTTTTTAAATACTTAGAATCCCCGCCCTGGCCGGTGTAGCTCAATTGGTGGGGCATCATCCTGCATTGCGGGTTTAATCACCAGTCAGGGCACATGCCTGGGCTGCGGGCTCGGACCCCAGCAGGGGCACACGCAAGAGGCAACTGATCGACATTTCTCTCACATCGATGTTTCTCGCCCCTTCTCCCTCCTTCCCTTCTCTCTAGAATCAACTAAAAGAGAAGAAAAAGAATTCACAAACCTGGAATGGGTTTCTTTTTGCCTTTTTAGGTCTCTAACGACCACGTGGCTGTCTCACCAGGATCTGTCCTCAGCGTTTCACAGTATGTGACGCATTTCTGAACAAGCTACTTTCCTGTGACCCTCGGCTACCACTGCTGCCTGTGGAAACCCACCGGGCCTGGCACACTGGCCCGGCTGCCAGGTTATAGGACTCTCCTTACCTCTAACAGCCGCTCACCTGAGAGTCCCAGTCAGATCTCGCATTTCTAAGGACAGTGCAAAGGAGCGCTGTGCAAGGGCACCCCAGGGACACCTGTGGTGATAAAAGGCTGTCCACACAGCGCTCCTAATGCACGAGTGAGAGGGTGCGCTTACAGGGTGCACGGGACCGAACCCGGGCAAGGTTGCGAAGAAAACCAAAGCAGGGTCCCCCTGTCCTGACACAGGAAGATGTCTAGGATGGGTTCTAGGTAGGTGAGAAGCAAGGCATGGACGGGCAAGCACAGCATCTGCAGGTCTGCACCGGCGACCGCGGATGACAGCAAAAGGACAGTGCCAACGCCACGGGGCGTGTGAAACAATGTGGCAGCCCGAGAATTCACGCCAGTGTTTGCTGAAAGCATGCAGGGCTCAGGAGTAACTCTACACTAAACATGCGGTACATTTCAAATATAAAAACAGTACTGTAAGCTGCGGCTCTGACCTCGGTGTTCGCCCTGGGCACCTCTGCCTGCCCCGCCAGGCCTGCTGAGCAGCATGTGGTGGGGGGATGGGGGGGCACTGAAGGCCTGGGTGTGGTTTCTCCTTGCCCACCTGGAAGGGACACCCAACCACACCTGTCTACCTCTGATCCTTCCCACCTTGCCCTGCTCTGCAGTCTCTTCCAGACCTGGGGGGGAGGGCCGGCGCTGGGCAGCAAGTGGGGCAGGGGCAGAAGAGCTCGGGCGCAGGCTGGGGCTGCAACTGGAGCTGAGCCAGCAGGGCCCTCACTAAGACAGACAAAGAAACTGCTAGAAACGTTCCCACCAAAAGATTAACAACGGATCTTTGGAAGAGCGTATCTGAGGTCTGAGGCGGCAACAACAACTTCACCTCGTACACCCGCTAGTGCATGGTCGGGCACCTGAGTTGCTTCCTCAGGGAAACAGCTGCATGCGGCCCTCGCAGGAAGGGATTCTGGGAGACCGGCGAGGGGCTGCGGGGAGAGGAAGGGAGCATCGGCTCACTATCCGTGTTCCCTGCAGTTCATTCTTTCAGCCTGGTGCGAGGGCTCTGATTTAAGTGGATGAGAAGGGTTATCCAGTGAGCGGAATTACGGGCATTTGTGTTAACTTCATACTTTCCTATTTAATTTTAAAAACCAAATAGAGGAAGGTGGTTTTACTGGTGATTTCTACCAGTTAAAGAATTAACACCAATCCTTTCCAACTCTGCCAAAAAACCAGAGAGGAGGTAACACCCCCAAACTCAATTCACCAGGCCAGCACGCCCCGACACCAACGCCACACTGCAAGGCGACTACAGACCGACATCCCTCATAAACATAAATTTAACACTCTCAACGGCCTTAGCGAACTGAACTTGACCGCACATTAGAAGGGTCATTCACTGCGATCACGTGGGATCTATCCCTGGGATGCAAGGACGGCTCAACACCTGCAAATCAGTTCACGTGCTGCGTGGCACAGTAACAGAACGAAGGACAGAAAGCATTCGGTCCTCTCAACAGACGCAGAAAATCACGCGACAAAACACAACATCCTTTCATGATAAAAGTGCTCATCAAATTTGGTCCAGAAGGAATGTTCCTGAACACACTAAAGAACGAATTTGACAAACCCACATCATACTCAATGGTGAAAAGTTAAATGCCTTTCCTTTAAGACCAGGAATAAGACAAGAATGGCCACTCTTACTCGTGCTATTCAACTTAACATTAGAAGTCCCAGAGGAAGCAAACAGGCAAGGGGAAAACGGTATTCAGGTTAAAAGGAAGAAATAAAATTATCTCTGTTCAGAGACAACGTGATCTGATACTCAGAAAACCTAAGTACTCCACTAAAAAAACTGTTAGAACTCATAAAACTCAAGAGGAGGGGAGGCTCCCAAACTCATTTCACCAGGGATAAAGACACTACAAAGAAAGAATATTATAGGCCAATATCGCTGATGAACATAGGTAATAAAATCCTCACCAAAATATCAGCAAAGTGAATACAGCAATGCATCAAAAAGATTATACACCATGATCAAGTGGGATATATCCCAGGAACGCAAGGTGGGTACAACAATTGCAAATCAATAAATGTCATTCACGGCATGAACAAAATTAAGGCTAAAGACATATGATCATATCTCTAGATGCAGAAAAAGCATTTGATAAAATCCAGCACCCATTTATGATAAAAACTCTCAGTAAAGTGGGAATAGAGAGAAAATACCTAAACATAATAAAGGCAATGTACAAGAAACCCACAGCCAGCATCATACTCGATGGGCAAAAACTGCAAGCATTCTTCTTAAGATCAGGAACAGGACAGGGATGTCCGCTTTCACCTCTCTTACTCAATATAATACTTATGGGAAGTCCTAGCTGCAGCAATCAGACAAGAAGAAGAAATAAAAGGCATCTAAATTGGAAAGGAGGAAGTGAACTGTCTTTATTTGCAGATGACGTGACACTGTACATAGAGGACCCCAAAGATTCCACCAAGGAGCTACTAGAACTGGTAAGTGAGTCCAGCAAAGTAGCAGGATACAAAATTAATATCCAGACATCAGTTGCATTTTTATATGCCAATAATGAACTAACAGAAATGGACATTAAGAAAACAATCCCATTCACAATGGCTTCAAAAAGAATAAAATACCTAGGAATAAACCTAACCAAAGATGTAAAAGACCTGTACTTGGAAAATTTTAAGATACTGAGAAAAGAAACTGAAGAAGATATAAATAAATGGAAGCATATACCATGTTCACAGACAGGAAGAATTAAAATCATTAAAATGTCCATACTACCCAAAGCAATATATAGATTCAACAAAATTCCTATCAAGAGTCCAATGACATTTACAGAACTAGAAAAAGTATTTCAAACATTTATATGGAACCACAAAAGGCCCCACACAGCAACAGAAATCCTGAGAAAGAGGAACAAAGTTGAAAAAATCATGCTACCTAACATCAAACTATACTATAAAGCCATAGTAATCAAAACAGCATGGTACTGGCATAAAAACAGACACATAGATCAATGGAACTGAGTAGAGAGCCCAGAAATAAACCGACCCCTTTACAGCCAATTAACAGTCAACAAAGGAAGCAAGCACATACAACAGGCTAAAGAAAGTTTATTCCATAAATGGTGTTGGGAAAATTAGACACATGCAGAAAAATTAAACTAGACCTCCTTCTTACACCACACACAAGAATAAATTCAAAATGGATCAAAGACTTAAATGTTAGAGTCAACACCAAAAATTCCTAGAAGAAAACACAGGCAGCAAAATGTCAGACATTGCTTGTAGCAATTTTTTCTTGGATATATCTCTCCAGGCAAGGGAAACAAAAGAAAAAATAAACAAATGGACTACATCAAACTAAAAAGGTTTTGAACAGCAAAGGGAATCTTCAACAAAATAAAAGGACAACCCACAGAAAGGGAGCACATATTTGCTGATACATCTGATAAGGGCTTAATATCCAAAATTTATAAAGTACTTACAAAACTCCACACCAAAAAAGCAAACAACCCAATTAAAAAATGGGCAAAGGACCTGAATAGACACTTCTCCAAGGAGGACATACAGATGGACAATAGACATATGAAAAGATGCTCAACATCACTAATCATCAGAGAGATGCAAATGGAAACCACAATGAGATGCCATCTCACATGTGTCAGAATGACTGTCAGCAATAAATCAACAAACAACAAATGCTGGTGAGGATGTGGGGAAAGGGGAACCACTCTGCACTGTTGGTGGGAATGCAGACTGGTGCAGTCACTGTGGAAAGCAATATGGAGATACCTCAAAAAATTAAAAATGGATCTGCCTTTTGACCCAGTGATCCCACTTCTGGGAACATATCTGAAGGAATCCAAAACACTGATTTGGAAAGAACACAGGCACCCCTATGTTCACTGCAGCATTATTTACAATCACCAACGTATGGAAGCAGCCCAAGTGTCCATCAATAGATGAGTGGAAAAAACAAGTATGGGGTATTTACACAATAGAATACTACTCAGCTGTAAAAAAGAAGAAAATTTTACCCTTTTTGACAGTATGGATGGGCCTGGAGAACATGATGCTAAGTGAAATAAGCCAGTCAGAAAAAGACAAATACCATATGATCTCACTCACATGTGGGATCTAAGGACGAACTGAACTAACAAGGAAAATGGGGACAGACACGTAGATGGAGAGCAGATGACAGCTAGTGGGGAGCATGGGTACAAGCTGGAGGGACTGAGCAAAACGGAAAAAGGCCTCGTGGGCATGGACACCAGTGTGGTGATTGCTGGGGGGAGGGGGTATAAGGGACTAAATGGTAATGGAAAAAATACAATAAAGATTAAGTAAAATATAAAAAAATAAAACATTAGTAGAACTAATAAGTGAATTAAGTTGTAGGGTATAAAATCAATATACAGAAATCAGTTGCATTTCTATGCACTAACAACAAATTAGATGAAAAAGAAATTAAGAAATCAATCACATTTATAACAGTATTGAAAACAATAAACACTTGAGAATAAATTCAACAAAGGAGGTGAAAGACCTGCAAACTGAAAACTACGACACAATGATGAAAGAGATTAAACAGGACACACATAAACGGAAAGACATCCCATGTTCATGAATTAAAAGAATTAACGCGGTGCAAACACCCAGACCAACCAAAGCAAGCTAGAGATTCAATGCGATCCTGATAAAAGTTCCACTGACATTTTCCACCCAAATAGACTACGCTAAAATTGATTTAGAACCACAAAAGGCCCCAAGTAGCCAAAGCAATTCTGAGAAAGAAGAACAAAGTTGGAGGTATCACTATACCCGATGTATCATATTACGTATCACAGAGCTACAGGAATCAAAACAGCATGGTACTGGCATAAAAACAGACACATAGATCCATGGAACAGAAGAGAGACCCAGAAATAAACCCTCCCCAAAACAGCCCACGAATTTGTGACAAGGGCTCCAAGAACTCACAATGAGGAGAAGACAGTCCCTTCAATAAATGGTGCTGGGAAAACTGGGTTTCCACATGTGGGAGAATAAACACCCATCTTACACCGCTCACAAAGACAAACTCGGATGGATCAAAGATTTCAGTGTAAGACCCGAAACATGACACTTAGGAGTTTTATGTTTTTTTTCTTTTAGGAAAGAAAACACAGGGTAAAAGACCCTTGCCATTGGTCGAGGCAATGACTGCTGGCCTAAGTCACAAAGGCACAGACAACAAAGACTGAAGCACACGTGTGGGATGACACTAAACTAAGGAGCCCTGCGCAGTGAAGGAAAGCACCACGCAGACAACTCACGGAGCCAGAGAAAGGTCACGGACCACATACCGAGTAAGAGGCATGACAAAGAACTCCTACAACTCAAGAGCAGAGAGAGAGAGGGAGGGAGGGAGGGTGGGAGGGAGGGAGGGAATCCAATTAAAAATGGGCTAAGGGCCTGAAAAGGCATTTTTCCAGACTTACGAACGGCCAACAGGTACGCGAAGATGTGCTCAGCATCACTACGCATCAGGGAAAGCACACTTAAACCACAATGAGATACTACCTCACACCAGCTTTAGAGGTTTTGGTGATAAACGCTGGTGAGGATGCGAGAAAGGGAGCCTTGTGCACTGCTGGTGGGAACGAAAATCAGTGCAGCTGCTCTGGAAGGCGGGATGGCAGCTCCTCAAAAGATTAACAATCAAACCACCATATGATCCAGCAACTCCTCTTCTGGGCGCGTCTCCGAAAGAAACGGAAACAGAGTCTCGAAGAGACGTCTGCATCCCCATGCTCCCTGCTGCACTAGTCACAACGCCCAACAGAGAAAACCACCCAAGCGTCGTCACAGATGAAAGGATAAAAAGGATGTGATCTACCCAGTGGAATACTATTCAGACACGAGAAAGAAGGAAATCCTGCCATTTGCAACAGTGTGGATGGATGTTAAAGGTATTATGCTAAGTGAGGCAAGTCCGACAGAGAAAAACAAATACTATACATTACTTATATGTGGATTCTTAAAAAACAAAACTTGTGAAAGCAGAGCAGAAGGGTGGTGGCGAGGGGCTGCGCGGGGGGACCGGGAGAGTGGTTAAAGGCACAAAAGAGCAGACAAGTTGGTTCTGGAGACCCAGCGCGACGTGGCGTCTGTAGCCCACGCTGTTACACCGTGAACCTCAGAGCTGCTGAGAGCCTAGACCTGAACTGGCCTCCGCACAGAAGGGAATGCCAGTAAATACGGGATGTGAGGGGGGTTATCCACCCCACTGTAGCATCATCCTGCGTCCGTGTGTCAAACCAACGCACTGTACACGTCACCCTTACATGATGTGGCACGTCAGCTATGTCTCAATAAAAAAAGGAAATAATGAAGCCTTCGTGGAAGACAGAATCTCAACCGGACCCCGAGGGCAGGGCGGTAACTTCAGTTGAACAAGGGCAGGCCTGCTGCTCTCCACATTGCGGCGATGGAAGGAGCCAGAGAAGGGGCCTCTGAGCGAGGCCTCCGGGTCCTCGTGGTGGTTTTTTAAAGTCAGAAGTGGATTAAAATCCTCCCGTGTACTGGGGTCATCTGTTTTTAAATTTCACTTACTGGGAGATACTTTTTGAATAGGCTTGTTATTTAACTAATTTCACCTGGTTAAATACAGGTCCCAGTGGTCACCGGTCAGAGTAAATCACTGTCTTACCCCTAGTGGGCTGTACTCGGCAGTAATTCACAGCCCAGTCTATGCTCAGACCACAAGGTGATCCTTAGAGTTACTTTGTATTTCACACAATTACACGCTGTACTACTTCCCCGCTTTTAAAGCAATCTGTGCCTTGAATTCGTCATGTCTGTGTTTGTTTTAGGTCCCTCATTTAAATGCTGTCCTCACATCTGGGCTCCCTCTGACGGCTGTGGTGACCTCTTGCGCTGATGAGCCAGTTCTTGCACACACACACCCCATGTTAGAGCTCCCCCTCGCATTGATGTGCCAGTTCTTGCACACACACACCCGTTGGAGCTCCCCCTCGCACTGATGTGCCACTTTTTGCACACCTCTTGTGAGAGCTCCCCCTTGCACTGATGTGCCAATACTTGAGTGCCCTCCAGTTACAGCTCCATGGCTGGTGGCACACCTGTGACCCAGGTGTCTGCACCTGGCTGGGTACCCGGGCACTGGGCCCCACACCTACCTTTCCCGCACTCGGCGCACAGGTACTCCCGGATGTTGTCATGCACGCGCATGTGTTCCTTCAGCATGTCCTTCCGCGCAAAGGACTTCCCACACTGCTCGCAGGCGTGGCTCTTCACACCTTACAAACAAACATCCAAATTTGAAGCCCGTGAGACCCGCATCCGTGGTCACAGCATAAAGGCAGTAACCAGGAGGGAAGGCAGCCCCCCTGCAGCTGGAAGCAAGGAGGCATCCTGAGGACCGCAGGGGTGCGGGCAGGGAGCGGCTACGCTGGGTGTGGACTAGGGGCCCCGACGGGAGGAGCCGGGGACAGAAGGATGCAACGGGAGGGGATGGTGCAGGACTGCTCTGCAGAGGAGGCCGGTGCACCAGCCCAGCTCCGGGCCAGGGCCTGAGGGGACACCTACCCGTGTGGATGAGTTTATGCCGCTCCAGGTTCCCAATGCTGTTGAAGATCCGCCCGCAGATCTCGCATGGGTGGATGTACCTGGAACCGGACCAAAGCCTCAGGGCGGCCCACAGCGGCAGGGACCGCCTGCAGCAGGGACACCCTTCCTGAGCACCACCATTGGCACAGGTAGGACCGAAAAGGTGGAATGAAGATGGCCACAGACACGAAGATTCTAGGGCTATCAGGCTTCACGTGACCGCCACTCAAACCCATGTGTGTGCCCGAACCCCAGCTCCCCAAAACAGGACTGGGTCTGGAGGCTGGGTCTAACAAGGGAGCGGGAGGAAATGAGGTCACTGGAGGAGGCCCCAGTCCAGTGCAACTGGCATCCTCACGAAGAGGCGAGATGTGGACGGGGACCTGGGTAACAGGGACGACTGTGAGGACACAGGGAGACGGCCAGTGCGAGGCAAGGAGAGGTGCCTGGAGAGGATTCTCTCTCCGGCTGCCGGGGGGAAGCAGCCCTGCAACGCGGCGATCCAGACCCCGGCCTCCGGAACTGGGCAGCCCACTACTGCTGTTCCCGCTGCCCAGTCAGCGGCCCTTTGCTGCGGCGGCTGCGCTGGCTACCGCAGCCGCCATCCACCGCTCACTCGCTCAGGCTGGGGCACCGAGTCTGGGCTGCAGCCAGACATGGGGCTGCCAGTCAGGGACCCTAATCACTGGGGGAAGGGCTTCTGGTGGCTCCACAGGCCTGGAACGCGGCCAGTCACAGGGAGTCCTGGTAGGGGTGTATGCGGGCCCGGGACAGGACTGGTGGAGAACAGGATCAACGGGGACCCGGCCGGGGCTGGTGGAGTGGACGGACTGGCCTGTTCCAGTGCCGCCCGCCTGCACCTCCCTCAGGCCCCACCCAGCGCTGCAGCCCACAGCCCCGGGGCCTCACTTCTGCACGTTGGGGTCCGGCAGGTTCTCACGGTGGATGACCATGTGGGCGTGGTAGGTGGCCTTCAGGGCGAAGCGCCGGTTGCAGGTGCTGCAGCCGTAGCCCTTCTCCTTGTGCACCTCCATGATGTGCTTCAGGTATTCCTTCCCACGGCCAAAGGTGAGCTGCGGACAGGCCCCCGGCTCAGCCCGCGCACAGCCCGGCCCCCGCGGCTCAGCATGCACTGCCGCCCGCCAGGGCACAGGGACGCCCGTGAGAGCCCGTCACCCTGACAGCTGCGGAGGGGGCTCTTAGGGGCAGGGGCAGCGCCGGGCCAGACTGCAGCGGAAGGATTGTGAGGAGTGGACCCCGGCCCCTCCTGGGCCCCCTGACAGATCCCAGCCTCACAGCCTCCTCTCCACCCACCTGATCTCCCTGTCTCTCACCCACACCTGGTGCGGGTGCAGGGCCGGGTGCCCGGACAAGCACACAGGTGCCGGTGCTCACAGAACATGGGCACCTGCACTCGACAGGGTGTGACCTGCGCTTTTCCGAGCAGCGGAGCCCCGAGCAGGGACCATGGCACATACAGCAAGCTGCTGAAAATGGAGCCCAGGGTCCCCTGAGGACAAAACCGCTGCCTATGAGCAAGGTCCCTGTTCCACGTGTGGGGCGGGTGGTGGTGAAGGGCCACCAGCCTGAGATGGGGGAAGGGGAAGGGAGGGGAGGCCCCGTCCATGGCCGGCCTTCATGGAACCAGATGTCCCCCTGGTTAGCCACACGGCTGTACGCAAACCAGTTGGGAGACTGGTTCTGAGAGGTGGTTCATGTGTCAGCCATGAGACCATGGGCCACCCCTAAGAACCAGTGACATGGGGCGGCCTTTCAGGACACCTGTGACAAGGCCCTCGTGAATGGGGGGCCAGTCCAGGCTCCCCGAGCCGTCAGGTTACCTGACACCTTTTGCAGCTGTACTTGTGAGGCTCCGAGTCTGCGCTCTCGTCGGAATTGTCATCGTTCTCCTCTGAGGAGATCCCGATCTTGCCAATAAACTCTTCCCTCTGGTGGTCGTCCATCAGCGCGATGTCCTGCAAAAGTCACGGAGCCCGGTTTCCAACACGCCCGGCGAAGCGTCAGCGGGTTATTTACTCCGCAGCCACGGCGAGGGTCACCCACGGGGAGAAGGCAGCGCCTCCGTGACGGGAGGGCAGTGCTGCGAGCTCCCTGTGTGGGACAGGTGTGGCCCGACACAGCCGCCATCCCTCGGGTCACCAGGGCACAGCCCAGCTCCCCGGTGGCAAACCCGCAGGGTCCCGCCTGCACTTAGAGACCTGCCATGCCTGCACCGATGCCCACCGGGGGTGAGGGCGGGCCACAGGGCACTCCCTGCCCCCTGAACCTGGAAACGCCTGACGTCCCTGGCCTCGACGGTGGCATCTGTCAATGGGGGGAGACTCTAAGTCCTCTTTCCGTGTGACATGACGGTTACTGCCCCCAAGTCCCTAAAGTGCCATTAACTTCTCTGAAAAAGAAACACTCCCACAGTCATTCCACAGGCCGGAAACACCCAGGGAGGGCAGCTGTGGGGGGCGAGCCTGGGAGCTGAGGGGAGAGGTGTTTCAGGGGTCAGCGGCCACGTCTGGAACGGAGGAGGGCTGGCCACACCTGGCGGTCAGCTGCCCGTCTCAGCCACTCCTTCTAACAGCCGCAGGGGCTGTTGGCCACTCTCCCCGCCACCGCCCACTTTCAGGCAGCGGCTGCCAGGATGCACGGCACTGCTGGCCATGTTTGATCAGAAAGCAAAACTTAGGATGCTGGGGGCAGTGGTGGAGGGGGTTGGCAGGAGCACAGAGGTTTCTCCAGGGGCCGCAGTTGCACTCTTCTACGGGAAACCCTCACGTGGGCACCAGCTGACGCCTACTCTCCGTTAGCAGAGGAAGGGCGATGCTTGGAGAAGAGCAAGCCCGAGGAGCACGAGCACCGTTCAGGGCCACGTGACAGGCGGCACTCAGACCCGCCAGGCCCTGTGCCTCCGCTGGGTGTAGTTTGATCCCCAGAGAAACCCACCTTCCGTGGCAGGGCTCAGGGTCCCATTTCACAGAGGGAAATGCAGGGGCTCAGAGGGTGGCAGGACTAGCACCCACAGGTCCCCACTGGGGGCCCCTGCCTGCCCCTGCCTCGCCCCCACTGTCTCTCAGACCTGCCCTGTGAGACCCGTCTGTGCTGGGCTGGGAACTGCCCCAAACAATCACTGAGCTGTGGGCAGGTGGGGGTCTCCAGGGAAGGGGTTCCCAGCTGCCTTTGGGCCTCAGCACCCCCATCACCTCTTCATTTTCCCTGGATCGGCTCTTCCCCCACTCTTAATGATGACCCCAAGTCCTCGCTGCACCCCCAGCCCTGACCCCCTCCTCGCTTTCCTCAAAGGCAGGGAGGAGGAGAGAAAACGCCACCACCCCACCACCCGGCGGGAGGAGCTTTAACGGGGGCCCTGTGTGGGCTGCATGAGACCACAAGCAGTGGAGCGTGTTAGAATGCAGCCCGAGGGCCCGCCGTGCCCTGAGTGAGCTGCCGGGAACGGGCGCCGCCACCGCCGCCACCTTGAAGTGGACGTGGATATGGTCCCGGAGCACGTCCACGCGGAAGAACTTGCGGCCGCAGATCTCGCAGGTGTACTTCTTGTCGCCGTGGGTCAGCAGGTGCTTGTTCATGTTGCTCCTGCAGGAGAACACCTGTGGGCCGAGGGGGCAGCGTGGGGGCGCCTTTCACAGACACCGGGCTTCACCGGAGAAGCCACAACCATAAACACGCAGTTTCTGTCTTCTCTGGAAAAGGTCTGGAGACATTGAGCAATGCTGCCACAAGGCAGCAGGCCGGGCCAAGTCGCCATGGGCCGTCTGGCTGAAGCCATCGCTTCCCTAGCGTCCGCACCGGGGCCCCAGCACCCGGCGGCTCACGTGGGCTGCACGTGGCTGACTCAGAAACTGGACCCAAACCCAGGCCAGTGGGCAAGCCCCCCCACACCCCCTGCATGTGTTGGCGCAGAGCCCGCTCGGGACCCCTCTGGGACCCCTTTCTGCAGCACGGGCTCTGCGTACCAAGGGGGACACTAGTTCCAGCCCAGGGCACACAGCCGGCCTCCGCGCATTCGCGCGTCGTGGGAGGTGCGTCTAAGGTGAGCACGGGACCACAGAGCTCATTCGCAAAGAACGCCGGCACTCTCCGTGGCCCGGACGGCACAGACTCAGGCCCGCACCACGGGACCGGACCTGGGGCCCTGCTGACGGGAGGTGCACTTCTGGACACTTGGGGTCCAGTTTATCTGCAGAGTTGGCCTCTTTGCCGGCCCACCTCAGACGCACCTGGGCAGGTCTGCCCGAGGGTGACGTCACCTTCGCTCATGCAGGGAACATGCCACGGAACAGTGGTGGCCGTGGGGCTGTTGGGCTGTCACTCGGAGATGCCACAGGGGAGACCCACCCCGGAGGACAGAACCGAAGGGCCTCCCGCCTCCTGGAGCGCTGGCGCTGGTCTCTGCCGCAGCGTGGAGAGCGCGAGAGCGTGCAGGTGGGGTCATGGCAAAAGGAAAAGGGCTCTAGCAGGGAAAACACTCACTTCTAAGCTCACTCACTGGAGACCCAGTCCAGTGGCGAAAGATCAAATGACAAGGGGACCAATGAGTGGACAGAGCAGCCCAAGGCCATGCGAGTGCCCATTTGCCCCCGAACTTTCCCCTGGAGACTCAGTGGACGGGGCTCCGAGCTGTGACGCAAGGAAACCACGAGCTCTGGGTCCCAGGCTGCAGGGCGCGCCGAGAGCATTACCTTGCCACACACAGGGCATCCCGAGGGCTCCTTCTTGTAGCGGACCAAGCTCTCGCCGCTGGTCTCCAGGTCTTCTCTCTTCACCCGCCTGACTCCTGGAAAGTCCCCCACCCCAGCGAGAGAATCAGCACGTGACGGCAGTCAGTTCGGCTTCAGCCCAGCGTCATCTCCAGAGGACGGCAGACAGCTGCCACAGCGTGGGGACACACGAGTGGGTGGTGTCGCCTGGATGTGACGTGGGCCGGCGCTCACCACCGTGCCTGCACAGCGAGAGCAGAGACCGCTGTGCCTCGGGTTCGGTGACACGTGTCTGCGCCTGGGACACCCGGAAGCCCAAGAGCAGCGAGCGGTTCTGCTTCTCAGTGCGGAGGAGGAGCCACGACGAACGACCACAGGGCGGGCGTCTACGCCCGACGGAAAGGTCCCGGGAGAAGCCAAGCTGCCTCTGGGTGGGCAGGCTTTGCATTAAAAAGGGGCCAATATTCATCCTTCCAATTAAATCAGTTCAATCGGGATCGAGGTACAAACTCGGATGGTAATAAAATCTGTATGGTTTTAAAGCATAACTGTTCATAAATGGGATCAAAACACTTTTAGAAGTCTGCATGAAACAGGTCATCTTTGAACAAAAGAGAGAAACTCGCTTCTCAGGGTCCCTTTTTCTACACGTTCTGGGACGTCCCCACATGACACGGTGTGAAACATGGGGCTGGATGTAAGAACGCCTGAAACTCCACCGTCTCCACAGGTTGCAGCGGGGCCTGCACTGACTCCGGCCGAGAGGGGGAGCCACAGAAGGGCCACGGCAGCCCGCTCACGCAGCAGGAAACAACGAGCAAGCGTCACGTGCAACGCTGAGTCGTGACGCAGCCCAGGTGCAGGCACCTCCCTGTCCTTCGGGAACTGCTAGCGGTGCCGACGGTGGCCGGCACATAGGGCCGCACTCAGGACTTCACAAGCGGGGTCCAGCCCAACCACCCACCAGCCTAGGGAGTCCCACGCACAGGCGAGGACACTGAGGCCACCCAGGTGCTACGCTTGGCTCGTGAGTCCCTATGTGCACCCAGCACCAAGTCAGAGCAAGAAGTGGTGGACCTGACGAGGCCACACGAAGAACCGCCAGGTGCAGCTGGGGAGCGGACAAGCGCGACCCCAGGCTGGTTTAAGAAAGGCATGGTGATGCATGTGCCGCACATGTGTGTGGCACCGTCAGGCTTCATACATACTTCCCAACGAGCACGCACAGCAAGTCCTCACGTAACGTCACGTCACCACGGGGTTGATGGCGTGCTGAAGGATCTTGTTTCCACCAATCAGCCTACAGTAGAGCTGGTTCCGTTACGGGTCATTCCCCTTAAAGTCACAGAACCTGCCAGCGGTGGTGACTGCGGGCTTAACTGTACTCCATTCGCAATTCTTTACAAAATGTTTTTTTTCCCCCAAACTTTTAAGAAAAGGTGCTTTGCTCGGTGAGGGCTGGCCAGCAGGAGAGCAGTCTCGTTAGGGTGAGACTCAGGGCGGCCACCATAAATGTGCCACCCTGAACGAAGGTGTGCCGGGGCAGGCTCCTTGCAGAGGCTTCCTGGGGGTGAGGGTTCTTCACGCAGTGCTCTCTCCCTCCCTTTTGGGGTGCCACCGCATAGCGCAGGGTCCGACCCACCAGGCCCCAGCCGCCCCGGACCTTGTTTCGGGTCCTGACACGTCTCCCAGCTCGCCCCATCACTGGACCCCTGAAGTCTACACTGCTCTCGCCCCTGACCTCTCGGGGATCCACTGCCTGGACGGGCAACCCCGGGCCCCAAGCCCCAAGTATGCTACAGACGGCAGGACCGGGGCCCCCACGGAGAGCAGGGGAGCCAGGGAACGTCTGCCTCGCCCCGCCGTGGGTCCGCCCGGGACACTCTGCTCCAGGCACGTTTATCACACTGGCTTTCTCCCGTCTTCTATCAGGTCAAAAGCATTCACTCACAATGTTAAACAATGACCGTGTGACATTCAGTCCTGTAAAGAGCCTGGGCTCCTTAATCCTTAACTCTTTCCCCTCCTGACACCTGGGCACTTCCAGCTGCTCTCATTAGCACACGACTCCGTGGACCCCGTCTTGCTGCCTGAGCCAAATTCCCACCGTGCGATGACTCCACGGAGGGCGGCAGAGCCAAACCGCGTCCCGAGAGCTCATGACAACGTGGGCGCAGCCCCTCCCCCCCCCGCCGGGAGCCCCACCCCCGCAGCTGTGCTCACCCTCCAGGTGCCTCCTCTGGTGGTCAAGCATGACGTCCTTGCGGTAGAACATTTTGTTGCAGACTTCACAAGCAAACTTCTTGTCCCCGTGCTTCTTCTTGTGCTTGGAGAGGTTGCTGTTGGTGGAGAAGAATCTGAAACACATCTCACATTGGAACGTCTTGTCATCTGTCCGGGAGGCAAGCAGACACAGCAGCTCTTAGGTGAGAGGCACCAGATGCAGGCTTCACGTTGTGGCCGTGGCCGTGGCAGTGGGCACGGGTGGAGGGCGGAGACGCACGAGGGCCCCTCGGCCAGGAGCAGTGTCACCGGTGCTGCTGCAGCTTCTGCCCCAGCACCAGGCCGGAGCAAACATCCAGCTCACCTGCTTCCACCACCGAACCTCACCCTACCACCCTCCTCCATCTCCCCCCTCCCTGACACGCCACCCAATGGTTCCTCGCCAGCAGTCACAGCGCTCTGCCAGGGACTCCGTCGGTCCCCACCCCTCCCTCTGCCCCACTGCACTCTCTCCCTCCAGGTACCAAGGATGTCCCTCAGCTCTCCTGGCTCCCCTGAAGCCCTGCTCTGGGCGGGCGCAAGCAGTGTGGCCATGGGGCACCTGCACTGCGTGGCCACGTTTCCAGGTGTCTGTCTTTGCCTGACCCACCTGGCCTTTCCCCTTGGCTCAGGGATCTCAGGGCCTCATGCCCAGCATGAGAGCCCAGCCCTCTCTGCTTGTTCTCTGCTCTGCCCCTCACCCCACCCCCACTACACCTCCCACCCACAGCCATCACCCACAGGCCTGTCGCCTACACTGGCCCTGGAGGGCAGCCCTCACTGCCCACGGCCCTCCTGGAGCACCCACGCCAGGACTCTCCATCCACAGGAACTCCCTGGAGGACACTGTGCAGGTGGGCCTGCCAGTGCGGGTCACGGTGCGCCTCCCTCTCCAGACCCAAACCCTCAGGTCGCACCACATCATCCTCATTTCTGGGCCCTGGGCTCAGCCTGCTGGCCTCTGCTGACATCAGCGAACACCGCCAAAAACGCGGGTCCCAAACACACGGGTCCCTGAGGCCACCAGAAACTGCCGTTTCCTGCAGCGAATCTGACACGGGTCTCACTCCGCTGCAGCGGAGCCCTGGGTGCATCGAAGGGCCCCACGCCCAGGGTCTCCGACCGGGCTCTGCTGACACGTGGGCCAGACCTTCCCCGGGGGGCCGACCTGGGCTCTGGGGTGCTCTGCAGCATCCCGCCCGCCCCCAGCCTGCTGCGACAACCAGCACGTCCCGGGGAGTCGGGCCACAGTTCTCGGGTGGCCCCGATGCACAGTCGGGGTGCAGCCGGGTGCGTCTACATGATCGCCTGAACACACACTCACGTGTACGCGGTACGTGTGCTCATGCAGAACATGTATGTTCACGCTTACTTCAGTGGCCACGCGACAGTCATGCAGTTCACTCATCACAGTTTACTCCGTTATTCTGACACTGCAGACAAGTCAATGGTCCTTAGCAACGTAGCTTTTTCCCCCTTTCTGCTAAGTTCCCGTAGCACAGCCTCACAGGAATGGGACCACCAGACCGAGGGCATCTGCCACCTGCTTTGCGAGGAGCCGCCCTTACCAGGCTGTTCCATCGGATCACAAAGCCCCTGCCCGGCCTACACCTGCTGCCCCGCCCAGGTGAGCCCCTGCGGGCACCTGCATCGCTGCCCTGGGAACTGACAGCGCGGAAGGTGCACTGTGCCCTCGGGCTCTAGCTTTCCCTCTCATTAGTGCCTCCCAGTGCCCCTCCCAGTGTGTGGTGAGAGGACCCCCATAACCATCCCCGGCCCGGGTGTGGCCTCTGCCCACCCGAATGGAGCTGCTGGCGCCAGCACCCTGCCCAGGGCGGCTGCTCCCGCCGGGGCACCCAGGCACCCTCGGGAACGCAGACAGTG
Organism: Tonatia bakeri; assembly: GCA_004024845.1. Lineage (NCBI taxonomy): Eukaryota > Metazoa > Chordata > Mammalia > Chiroptera > Phyllostomidae > Tonatia > Tonatia bakeri. The sequence continues at coordinate 14,140 of PVIA01013234.1, read as the reverse complement.
TCTGGTGCCAACACTCTCTCCCACCAACAACCCGGGTGCCCTTGGGCTCCACGTCTGTGTCTATGTGGAATGCAGCAACAGAGAACAGAGGCCTGTTCACTGGGCTCTGGTGGAGGGTGCGGGCGCAGAGTCACCCGTAGAAAAGACGGCGGATATCTTGGGCAGCCAACCTGCCGGGGGCCTGAAGGGCTATGTTTTGCTTGAGGGCCTGGACGGGAGCCCTCGCTACTCCAGAGTCTGATGGCCAAGGGCACTGCAGGGACCACTTCCAAGAGTTATGCCAACGCCCTGTCACACACAGGACAGGGGGTGGCAAGTGAAAGCTCGAGAAAAACCCACCAGACTGCACACCCCAAACCTTCTCCCTCACATTGCACACACTCTCGGTTTTGTGGTCGGCGGAAGACACACATGTTCCTAACGTGGACAGGTAAAGAGTGTAACAGTACGCAAACACTGTGCTGTGCAAACGAGCTCCATTTCCAGGTGTATCCTTCGCTCTCCACCCAAAACTTCCACCCTGTGAAACAAGAGCGTCATAGGAAGAGAGAAAGAGCATGGCAGCCACGGCCGCTCGGCTGCTCCCCGTAACGAAGGAGGAGGTCCGGTCTGGTCGGCCAGAACTTCCACCGACGTGTGGCATCTGCAGCTTTGACCTCTTTTGTCACCCTCTGTCGTTACTTTCCGTTTCCTCTGTGTCGGAGAGGCAGTTAAAGAGGACAACTCCTCTTCCTGGACCTGGGGTCACTCACCACACAACAGACAGGGCGGGGCGGGGCGCCACTCTTGCTCCTGACACCCCAGCAGCCCCACCCCACTCCAGCACTCCTGCAGATCCCAGAGCGGCCACACGGGGCGTCGCCCGACCGGGACCACAGCCCTGCCTGCAGCTCAGTGCAGCAATGGAGACTGCTGGGTAGTTTGGCCCCAGATTTGGGGCAACACCCGGGGCGCAGGCTCCAGGGAATGCAGGTGCTGCAGCACACTGGAAGTCTGTCTGAAACCTTCCAAGGTCACTTAGTGTCACGGACGCGGAGGCTGCAGATCACCTGGAGCTCAGGTGAAACAAGACTTGCCGGCCATGGGGGCAAGCGAGGCACCATGGAGAGACAAGCCATGGGTCAGACAGGAGCCCTCACCACAGAACAAACGAACGAATGACCAAACACGGGGACACAGCAGATGCCACCAGGCCAGGCGCTGGCTGCGGCAGGAGGGGCCGTGGAGCTGGAGCTAACGCTGGCTAAGGTTCCCCAGAGACCCACCTTAAGGAGAACCAGCACAGAGACATGAGCGACGCACACGGAGGGGTCGACAGGAAAGGGCTGGGTGTCAAAGGCTAACCTGGTGGGTCTCTAAGCCGACGGCCACGGGTCCCCCCCTCTCCCGGGTGTGCTAGGGTTCCTAGAGAGAGGGAGAACGCAAGTCACCTGCGGCGCACAGGGAGGGCGCAGAGGGGACAGGCCGGGGCTTTCTCCGCCGGCTGGGCTCCCACGCCGCTGCCTCCTTGCTGTGCGTGGGGATCTCTACGTTACATGTACTCGCCAGCTGCCAGCTCGTCCAGAGACAGCGCCCGGCACGCCTGTCCAGACCCAGGGAGCGGCCCAGGCTCCTTGCAGCACGAGTAAAACGAGGGCCCGTATCATTGGAGACCGGCGGGCAGACATGGGCTCAGAGTAGCGTGGTCTGGGCACGGTGCTGCAGTGCCCTGTCCTGGCGGCTGGCAGCTCCCCACGGAAGGGAAGGCTCATGGCTACGGAAGACCCTGCCGACAGCCGAGGGACAGGCACTCGGCAGGCACGCCCCACCCCCTTCCTTTCTCACGTGGTCCTGGCGCACACGCAACAGCACTGCTCACCAGGCTCCGCGAGGGCGACGCGGGGTCTCACGTGTGGGGCGCGCACAGCAGGAGGTGAGAAGAGCAAGCTCCTCTAGACGCAGGGAGTTCCCACTGTGCCTTCAGACTGGCCGACGAGTGGTGGGGACGTCGGCGTGCAGTTATTTGGTAACTCCGCCTCTACTCCCTTCTCACATCCGCCCCCCTGGGAAGCGGCGCTGGACGGCGCCTGCTCACCTGTCCGGCAGTTGTGAAATTCCAGCGCGCTCTCGATGCGGAAGGTCTTCTCGCAGGTGCCGCACCGGTACCTGTACTCGCTGTCCACCTGGGCAGAGGGCAGCGCATCAGTGAGCAGAGGGGCCCGAGGAGGTTCAAGCAGAACAAGCTTCCTGATGGGACATTCTAGCAACTTCCACGTGTGTGTGGTTTACGATGTTTCTCTGTGACTCTCCTACTCAACTTGGGAAGATGAAAATCGTTCCCTCTTCCCACTCAGTTGCCCGAGAAAGAGCGCCCATCCTCAGGTGCCTGCACAGCCCACAGCGGCCCCTTGCCTCTGCACCAGCTCCTCCAGGCCCCCTGCCTGCGCCTGGCCAGGTCACCAAAAGGTGCCCCGAAGCACCGGGCTCGGCCCTTTTGGTTCTCTCCTCTCTCCCGGCTCTGACTTCTCCCCCAGCCCATGCCCTGTCGGTCGGAGGCCCCTCCGACCATCGGCCCGGCGACCAGGAAGGAGACCCGCGCTGCACCCACCTCGTTCCTGCTGTGCTTGTAGGAGACATGCTGCTTCAGACTCTCCTTACGGCTGAACAGCTTCGCGCACTCCTCACACTTGAACAGCTTGTCACCTGCGCAACCGACAGCGAAAAGCTGACCGACGGCAGGCGAGACCTGAGACACGGGTGCCCCGAACCACTGGCTCTGGGTCTGCACGGGACGGGAGGGGCAGCCCCCTGCCGCACGGCTGACAGCTGGGACTCACCGTGCGAGCGCACGTGCCTGCTCAGGTTGCTGCTGTTCTGGAAGACCTTGCTGCAGGCGCTGCACTGGTAGACCCGCCGGTGCTCCCCCAGCTGCCGGGCCAGCTTCCGCCGGATGCCGTGTCGGCTGGAGAGGATCAGGCTCCTTTTGAGCGTGATGCTGCTGCTCTGATGATGGGGGAACCTGACCGGGGGACAGGCGAACTGTGAGACACCTGGGGCCCTGGGCTGACGGGGGCAAGGGTTCAAGGCTCCGACCACCTTGGAATGGGTCCTGCCACATCGTCCCGGCTTGACGGGAAAAGGAAGGGGACGAGCTCAGGCATCCCCCAGAGGCCCAGGCATCCAGAGGGAGGGGCGCCTGGGACACACGAAGGTGCAGGAGGCTGTCTCTGCACCAGCCACACGCGCTAGGAAGTTTAACTCCAGCCACCAGGGGGCCTCAGGCTCAGTCTGTGCTCGGCACAAGCAGCCACATCCATGTGGCTTCCTCACTGCTTTCTACTTCCCTGGGCCTGATTTTTAGAACACCCTCTTCCTGTGAGCCACGGAGACCCTCGGGGCACGAAGACAGACTGTGAATAGACAAACGGGTAACCCCGTTTCTCACGTGGCTTCGGTTTCAGCGTTCCCACAGGGCCCCGAACCACGGAGGACCGGGCACACCTGAAAATGGTAGGAGTCCCAAAGGGCCAGAGATGAAACAATCGCCACCAGCTTATTCAGCTTCAGGGCAAAGGCTGCCCAGGAACAACAACGAAAGGCAAAACACACTTTCCTTGCTCACTAAAAGAAGGAAAACGCTGAGTAGGTGTCAAGTTTACAGAAAGTGGAAGATGAAACTGCTCTGTCATCGCAGCCGAGAGGGGAGGCCACCGAGCGCGTGCTCGCTGGAGGCGGAGCAGCACGGCGCGGTCTGCCCACGCAGCGGAAGGCCACCCGGGCACAGGCTCCCGCGGGTGGGCCCCGGGGGCCTCGCGCTGACTGGCATTGCCAGGTGCCAAAGGACAATGCTGAGTGGCCTCACTTACAGGAAGGAGGTCCCGCCGGCACTCAGATTCAGGGACCCAGAGAGTGGAGGGAGGGGGTCACGGCTAAGTAGGCACAGAGTTCCAGTTTAGGAAGACGATGAAGTTACGGAGACGGACGAGGAGTTCACGTGAGTGCACTTACAGACCCTGAACTCCACCCTTAAAACGGTCGAGGCGATAGACGTCACGCTGTGCCTACTTTACCAAAATTAAAATACCTAAATTTTTTTCACTGTGCCATTAAACTCCTGGGTTCCTGTTGCTTCCCAAGCTTGCCTGCTCCCACCACAAGACACAACTGCACCCCTTGCCCCCGCCTCCGTCCCCCCCGGCCCCCAGGCCTTCCCATCGAGAGGCCCCTTCCCTCCCAAACGGGTTCACAGCCACAGCGCTCCTGTCCCACATGCCGTGGCCAGACTCACTTGGGCACGGACGCGGCGTCGCTGGGGGTGGGGGCCAGCTTCCCCAAAACCAGCTCCACGATGTGCTCGTCCGCGGTCGCAGCGGCCGGCTCGTCCGGTGGCACTTCGGTGACAATCTCTGCCACTTGCTCTGGGCAGAAGGAAGGGGAGAGGCCAGGTCACCGCCAGGGCAGGGGCGGAACACAACCTGGCTGAGACAACACACCCACGGGCACCTCGGCGGGGCCCACGACACGGACTGCAAGGCTTACACAGGTGAGAAGAAAAGGAAGGAAAACAGCACCATTTTAGAACCCACATGTTTACCTGCTCATGCAGAAAAACAAAACAATATTCTTAACTCAAAACTGGAGCTGCACCCTGCGATTCCTTTTTAAAACCACAGCAGTCACGTGACGCTATTTCCATCCCTTTCCACGCCAACCGAAAACACCGCGTGGCGATAGTTGGTGGGATCTTATACCTTACTGCATTAGTCGTGACAGAGATTTGGAAATACTAATTTTATCATAAGATAGCCGCCTTAAGTACGTTCCGAAGCAGATAACCTACACAGTAACCACAGTGGTAGGGGCCCCGGCCCGGACCTCTGGGCAGACAAGGCATGGGGAGATCACACAAAACGTTAGCACCGCTGAGACCACTCCACCTACTGCACATCCTCCCAACGCAACTACCCACCCTGAAATAATCACGGGACAGCTCTGTCCCTCCGCTGGCCCTCCCTGTTCAGACAAGGGGGGCCTGACCCCTCCGGCCCTACCAGCCCCACACAGGCCCACAGAGTGGGCCGCGCACCGGCCAGCAGAAGGAGTTCTGGAATGCAACAGCAGCACAGAGGTCCCTCTAAACTCAACTGGGGATGTCGTCACGGAGAATAAGCTTCCACTGGGGCTGGGAAACAGGCTAGGTGCCCACCTGCAGGTGTCAGGGTGACCACACAGGGGACAACACTGCTCGGTCACCAAGGGGGAGCAGCTGAAACCCAGCATGGACGAGTCACCCCACATGCCATACAGGAGACACCTCACACTGAAGGAGACCGTTCCCACAAACTCCTGGGGTGGGCAAGACCGATGCATGAGAGATGGGGGAAGTGGCTGGGAGAGGGAAAAGTTCTGTCTCCGTCAGGTGCTGCTCACACAGGCGGACCCACCTGTCCAAGTTCACAGCCTGCACACTTCGGAGTGCGAACTATATCATGTGTAAACTGTACTCTAAAAGAGCTAATTTACAGGAAAAGAGACTTGGAGTCCACCTCCGTGTGGGCTCCCAGCATTCAGTTTTTTGCCCTAAATGAAGGTAACAGGTGACTTGGCCTCAGGTCGCTCCCAGTCTCCCAGGACCAGCCCTCACCTGCTGGCTCCTCCCCCAGGACCGGCCCTCACCTGCAGACTCCTCCCCCAGGACCGGCCCTCACCTGCTGGCTCCTTGCCTTCAATGATGACCAGTGGCTGCTCTGGTTTTGAGGTTCTGGGTTTTCTCCCTCTTCGAGGCTTTTTCTTCTGCTCTTTGGCGGCACTGATGCTCTTGGGAACCGCCGGAGGCTCCCCCCGAGACGCGTCTGGTTCCTTGTCCGGAGCCCCTTCCTGGTGGCTGGCCGGGGCGAGGCTCTTGGTGTGTTCCAGGTGGCCCAGCAGGTGCTCTGCAGCAGGGGAGGCACATGCAGAGGGCATGAGGAAGCCCGCCAGCGTGGCCGCTCCCACCCCTCGGTCTGTTTCTTCGGTTCTACTCGCTGGTCACGTGCCCTCTGCAGAGGCAAGCGAGCTTTACTTCCAACCACCTTCGAAAACGGAGCGCTCCCACTGCAGCCAACGTCACTAGCACCTCAAAGTCAGTGAGGAGATGAAATCAGCAGGTGCACCACGCGCAGGTGTGTGCAAGCCAAAAGCTTGTGGACACACACGTGTGCAAACAGAAGTATCGAGACACATGAGAACATCAATGATCTCTAGATGGGAATGTCCATTGTAATTTTCTTCTTTTAGCTTATTTGTATTTTGTCATTTTTCTACAGTAAATACATAACAAGGTCACTTAAAAACATAACCTCAAAGAGGAAAGGGAGAAACATTCAATCCATCCCTGTCTTTAAAAACACTGCATAAAAGCAAAAAACCCTTTGCTTTATTTTTAACTGGAAAAAGCCTCAGAGACGCCCCACACCAAAAGACCAGGAGAAACACAGGAAACAGGCGGCACAGGTGGGTGCAGAGGGGAGAGTGGCCAGGCTCCCACGGGCAGGTGAGTGTGCCTCAGACCAGCGGGGTCTTGGGGCACCAGCGGGCAGGAGGAGGGGGGACCCTCAGGACGATGGGGACTGACGCCCTCAAACACACTGGGGCCAAGGACGGGTTCTTCCTGCTGCAAGCCTCCACTGGTTCAGCGCGGGCGCCACGCAGGAAGTCCCTGTTACGCCTTCACGGGTGTCGTCCTCGGGGACACAGTGCTGGCAGAGTGCCCACAAGAACGAGCGAGGGAGAGAAACTCACACCACAAACGCAGTACTGCGTGACAGCGGTGGAAGGGGGGTTTGGCAGCCGAGCCACACGCAGCAGAGCAAGCTGACAGTGACCCACTCGGCCGAAAACACGCGGAAAGACGAGACACAATCAGAGCCTCCCCCGACTGTAACACAGCGCTGAGCTTAGCAAGCCAAAGAGAGTAAGACCTCGTGATGCCAGACACCCGAGGGGACTCTTGAGCCAAAGCGTAAAAACACGAGCTGAGGGAGGCACTGGGCAGAGGGCCTGGTTTCCACGCACATGGGTCTGAGGGGCACAGGCCCCGGAGCCGGAGCCGAGCTGCTCCGGGGGGCTGGGGAGTATCCCAGCGGCCGTGCGTCTTGCCTTTTGTCTTGCCATCTAAAAGACATGGTGGGCAAGTGACAGAGCACCTCACAGGGACCAACCCAGGACTTTGAAAAGCCTAACACAACAGCCCGACCGACGCCCTTACCATTCAGGAGCTGCAGCTCCAGGAAGGTGGCGGAACACACCTTGCACGCCCACTGGCTCGGCTCCGACTCCGCCGGGGCGCTGCTCTCCGGGGTGCCTGCAGCTTCAAAACAGAGACAAGGCGGTCCGCAGCAGCTCGTCTGTCCCCGGACGCCGCGCCCCGCAGAGGGTGCACCTGTCCTCACAGGTGACCGCGACGCAGCGACCGCTCGGGAGCACTTTCAAGGGTCCGGGCGCCGCTCTGTCCTTGGACGTTTACACGCACAGACTCTCTCGGTCCTCGTGAATCTCCCCATTTCTCAGACGAGGAGACTGGGCACCGAGAGGTGGAGCCACTGCAGCCTCAGGCAAGGTCTGTCTCCTGCCAGGGAAGTGTGTCTTCCTCCAAGAAGTCAGCCCCGTGGGACCAGGCGGACCTTTGGAACGACCTCAAGGAGAAAATGCATCCTAAAGACGAAGTCAAACTCCTCAATCTCTTATCAGCTCATGCCACGAGAGAGTGGGACCCAAACGATGGCCCATGAGCCCTGAGGCCAGTGTGGCTGTGGCCTCGGCCTGGCGCTGTCCACTACGTTGGGCAACAACAAGAATTCTGTGTGACTGCACAGTCCCGGATGGCGGCGACAGGGGCTAGTGCCCCGGGGGACTGAATTTTTATTTCTGTTTCACTTGAACTTAGACTTAAATAGCCCCCAGGGGCAGGCGGCTGCTGTCCAGGAGAGCCTCTAGTCTTTCTTCCTCGTAGGACCACAGGGGCCAAAGGAGGGAGAAGGTGGTCAGGGTCCACAGAAGACAGAGGGAGACCCTGGCTGGGATGAGGGGAACTGCGGCCTCCTTTAAAAAGTGCCTGAGAAGACCACATGGAGGGTTGTCGGTGGGGAGGGAGAGGAGGGAGGATGGGGAAAAGGTACAGGGAATAAGTAGCATAATGATAAGTAGAAAATAGACAAGAGGAGGTTAAGAGTAGTGTAGGAAACAGAGAAGCCAAAGAACTTACACGCATGGCCCATGGACATGAACCAAGGGAAGGGGGAATGCTGGTGGGAGGGGATGTGCAGGGCGGAGGGGAATAAAGGGGGGAAAACAGGACAACTTCAACAGCATAATCAGTAAGCTACATTGAAAAAAAATGACTGATGCTCTTGTGGGACCTAAATGTTGGGGATGGGACCTCCTGGCCCGGCCTGGTTTCCCTGGACCTGCCTGGCAGCCTGTCCACGCTGGCCTGGGGCCCCGAGCTGTCACCACCACGTCCACTCCTGTCACTGTATAGCCTGTGTTGACACTCATGGGCCACGCACACAGCAAACGCCCGGGTCCTTAACTAAATCATCCGGCATTGAGACAGCACAGGCTTTCAGTATTGGGGGGGGCGGGGGGGGGGAAGAACGGGTCTTTCTGTATCAAAAACAAGCAACAAGGTTGCAAAGAATGGAAGAAAAAGATGTCAACCTTTGCTACAACTGTTTGCATGCCCTTTCTGAGTCCTTAAAAGATTAAAAAAGAGTAAATATAAATGCACCATGAAACGTCTGTTATACTGAGAACAAACAGCGAGCAGAGGGTCGGGGCCAGCAGAATGGGAAGCAGGAGACCGTGATGGGCCGCCCCCTCCCGACCCGCCCAGGTCTCTGCAGGGCCCTCTGGGGGTGGGAGGGAATCCCCAGTTGGAGGGAGAGCCTCAGGGACATTGAGATGAACTGAGCCAAATTCCCGTTTCTCACTCACCTCCTCACACACACAGGCGTCTAAGAGGAAAGCCACCCTCACCCCGGACAGTCCCAGGAAGGAAGAGACACGGGCTGGCCGGAAGCTGACCTGACCCGCGTGAGTCGAGGCCGGTCTCCTGGAACAACGTCACTACCTCGAACGTGAGTTCAACTGGCCTGGGGCCAGAAAGCCCCCCGGTGGGGTCAGCAGGACCAACGGGAAGACCTGGCCGTGACGACTGTCCCACACCAGGGGAAGGGCTTCATGTCCCACAGGTAAGCACTTTTAGGAAGAAAACGGCCCACAACCAAAAGGCAATGCCCGACGGCCCAGAAAAGAGCAGTGTCTCCCCAAAGCTGACACCGCGGCCATGACACAACGCCACAGAGACAGTGACCACAGGGGAGGTGCTCGCCCCGGGGGTAGGGAACAGGTGCGCGGGAAAGTGAGAGTGAGCCGTAAATGGCATGCACGGCAGGACCAAAAATGCACAGCCTTCTAACGTAGGAAAGGAAACGGCGGAACGCAGGGACAGAAAGGAGCTCGCCAGTGCGAAGCCCGTCTCCGTCTCCAGGTGGGGAGGAGCACCAGGGCGGGGCTCACACCCCTGCGCCGGTCAGTCAGGGCTCTCGGACCTGCACCCCTGACGTCTCCGCGTCTCCCTGTGTCCACCACGCGTCACCGGTGCTGCTCCAGAGAACACTAGCACGAGCCAGCCAAAAACGCCGAGTCGTCGAGTTAGAATGGTCATGTTCTGTGTGGTTCAGAACACGTGCCCACATGCATGACATGTGTGCATGCCTCACCTTTTCATCACAGAGGTGGTTTCGGAGACCCAATGTTGGCGGCCGACCCTGAGCCCCACGGCCACCCGCTCAGACCCACTATGGTGGCCGACGACTTTCACTACATTCAAAAACTGCTTGTCATTTGTCCCGAAACAGAAAACCATGAACAGTATGTCCAAAATTTTAGAGTACCTAAGTTCACCAGTCTGGGGTGACCACGCCTCCCAGCCCACGCTGGCTGTCCCGTCATTGACAGTGCCCCACGTTATCAGAAGCCTAGAGGAGGGACCACGGTCACCCTCGTGACCCTGACAGCCAGTGCTTAGCACAACACAGCACCAGGCTCACTCCATCCAAATCTGTTCTCTCAAAACTCAGCTCCAGGTGGAAAAGCTCTCTGGCAGGTAAACACAAACAGAACAACTATAACTCCAATAAGTGGCACCAGCCTTTGCTTTGACCTTGACCTTGAGCATCATGAGGGGTGTACCATCATCCAGGACATAAGAGACAAGGTCAGCCTCTAACACCCCAAATCCTGACATGCAGTCTGGGTTGCTCCCAGGCACACACAGTGTCAGCTGCTCAGGCCGTGAGGCACCAGGGAAATGAGAAAACCAGGTCAGAAAGAGCCCAGCGACCTCGGGCAGCGTCTGGGGAGGCCAGCTCGGCATGCTGGGAAGTGCCACCTGACCCAGTGGGGCGCCACAGTGGTGCCTCCCTCGGGGGCCAGGCGCCTGCTTGTAGCAAATCCTAGAGGGTGGTGAAAAGTCATCAGTCTCTCCAAACTCTCTCTGTCCACTTCACTATCGAAGTAAGAACACCCCATAAAGCCCAGCTGTCCCATGAACATCTCTGGGAAGGGGTGAACCCCCATTGCCAAGCTTCCTTTATTGTCCTGCTGCCACCAGACCAGCAGAGGGGGCTGTCTGGGGCCCCCGACACTCCCCATGGACATGCCCGGGGTGTCCCCAGCCCACCAGCCCCCACCCAGCCTGCAGTGGGTTGCAGAGGGACCTGGAAGCTTTGGATAGAGCCTCTGCAGTCGTCATGAAAGTAAGGTGAGGTCGGGCTGGAGGAGGGTGGGCCCCACACCCCGTGACTGTTGTCCTTACAAGAAAAAACACAGGGACACAGGGAGAGGCCTTGTGAAGCTACAGCAGGGACCAGAGTGATGCAGCCACAAGTCACGGAACGCCAAGGGCTGCCCGCAGCACCGGAACCCAGGAGAGAGGCTGGAAAGATTCTCCCTCAGAGCCTTCCAGGGAACCAGCCCCGCCCCACCTCGATCTCCGACTCCTGGCCTCCAGACCGCAGGACAATCTCTTCCTGTTTGGGCAGCGTCACAGAGCCCTGCCTTACACAGTGCCCGGTGTGTCACCTGGGGCAGCTCCCCAGACCTCGGCCACCTGAACACACACAGGACAGACAGACCTTCTGAACAAGGAGGCTCTCGCTCTGGAGCTGTTTCCTATCACACTGGTTTTGCAGCAAGGAAACAAGCCATTCGCTGCAGCAGTCCTGCCACTAGGGGGCGTCGGGGCAATAATCTTCGTGGCAACAAGAAACAGGTCTCCCCCAGAGCACCAGGTGGAGCGCACACCAGTACAGCTCCGACAGGTACAAGACGTCCGGCATCAGCCATGTCCCCGAGGACCCGCACCACCAGCCACCAAGACCCACAGGCAGGCAAGAGAGATTTAAACTCAATGGTTCCCCTTTATGAAGCGATGCCGGGACCCTGGTTCTCCAGACACGACTGATTTGCTTTTCCAACAGGAACGTCGGGTTTGGGCCAATCGCACATGTGATTTCCACCAGGTCTTTCTCTGAATGCGCACACATGCACACCTGCACACACATGCACGTACCCCACATTCTGGAGGAGGCTGTAAGGGGGACCGCACAGCCCCGGAGCCAGATCCTGCATCTCCTACACTGTGATGGGGCAGCTCCTCACCCTCTGTGACCAGTTTCCTCTGCCCCAAATCAGAACAGCACCCGGCCTCAGGGGACCAGGAGGAGCTGCTGTGTGGGAAACCCGGGGGGCAGGGCCGGGACTGGACGCAGCTGGCTGTGTCCGAGGGCGGGGCTTACTGCAGCAGAGCCGAGAGGCACGACTTCCCACCTGCAGACTTCCCACCCGCAAACGTCTGGCTTAGGGGCGAGCTCTTCTGTCGTCTACCGGCCGGACACTTACCAAACAGAACAGCAGGCCCAGCCACGTGGGGTCAAGCCCACCCCTACGCCCTCCCCACACCCAGCCAGCTCGCCAGGCACAGCCTCTCACTGACGTTGGGCCCCTGCATGTAGCCCGGGGGCCCAGCCTCACGAGGCCGCCACATACCGTGGGCCCCGGGACAGGCCTGCTTCAGCATGGGCTTGTCCATCTTCTTGGCGTAGAAGGCCGCATACCACACGCGCAGCTCAGTGCCCGGCGGGATGTCCCTCGACGTGGTGAAGTACACGTCGCTGCCGTGCTGGTAGGCCGTCAGGTTCTGGTGCCCAGGCTCCGCCGCCGGCCGCACCAGCATCATCCAGTTGCAGTCGTCCTCGTTGGAGGTGTCGAAGCACACGGGGTGCCCGTCCTTCTGGAACACCTGGGGGGCGCCCGCAGAGGAGGGTCTGGTCACCCACCAGCCTGCGTGTCAGCGTGTGTGTGTGTCGGGGGGGCGGGGCTGAGCAACCAGTCTAGACGGTGCTACACGCGGGGCCAAATCAGGCTCCGTTCCCGTCCTGTTTAGGGGTTTACAGTAGTCAGGAAGGTCTCAGAGAGGTCAGGTTGGTCACGGGCGAAAGGGAAGTGGAAGATACACTGAAAGACCCAGGTGTCATTGGTAAACCCAAGCTCCATGCCTGGCCCAGGTGGGAACTGAGAGACCTGGGATCTACACCTGGTCCAGGTGTCACTGGGACACTTGAGTTCTATGCATGGCTCAGCTGGGGATCAGGATGCCTGGTTTTGACCTGAGGCCCAGGTGGGTGGCTGGGTAGTTCTACTTGTGGTTCAGGCGGCACTAGGAAACGTGAGACCCACTCCAAGTCCCAGAGTTATCGGGAGACCTGAGTTCAACGCCTGGTCGAGCTGGGCGGGGGGACATCTGAGGTCTCGAGGTCTACTCAGGGACAAACTTCAACCAGCTGTCAAGCGGGCATGAAAGCATCCGAGTTCACTCTTGGTCTAGGTGGCACCTGAGTTCAATTCCTGGTCCACGTGTCACTGGCTCATCAGAGCTCTACACCTTGCCTAGGTATCAGCGGGACACCTGAGTTCCACACACAACCTCGTTGGGAATTAGAATGACTGAGTTCGACTCCTGACCCAGGCGGGGAACGGACACCTGACTCTCCCCTGCCCGTGCCCCGGCTGGAAATTGGGACGCCTGAGTTGTGCTCAAGCTGCAGGTGTCACCGGGCTAGCTGGGCTCTACACCTGCTCCGGTGTCATCGATTCCCCTGAGCGCTATGCACGGCCCAGGTGGGAATCAGGATGCCAGGTTGTACTCACAGTCCAGATGGGCTTCGGGACACCCATGTTCTTCCGGCTCTATTATGGGGTGTTCAGTGACTTAAGCAAAGTCCCCTGTCTTTCTAAGATGAGCCCTCCTCTGTAAGAGCACTGTTCCTCACGCATTCAGTGCAAGCAGGGAGCAGGGGGAGAAACAAGGGTTTTGCAGTTCAAAGTGAGCACACAAGTTCTCGTCTCCTGCTTTCTGATGCGACTGTTACTCTCTCACCGCAGGAGAAAAATCCCTCCCTTCTCCTGAGCTTCCCCCGCAGGGGGTCCCCACTGCCACTGAGCTGGAGGCCCCACTGCGGAGGGGGCCCTCAGAAACGAGGGAGAGGGCAGAGGGGGCCACCAAGTGCCTAGTGACCCCGGCTGCTGTGGGGGCGTGCTCCGGGTGGGCCTCCGCCCTCCCTCCAGGGGCAAAAAGCCGCCCCAGGCACACAGGTGCTTGATGCTGAGCCAGGGCCAGAAACAACACGTGCCAGATGCAGACCCTCAGCATCGAGTCACGGAGAGAAACCGAGGCACACACAGGACGGTTTCAAGGGGCCTTGGCCCACAGGGACTCTGCACCATGTGCCCAGGTCCCATGGAGGCCAGCAGCCAGCAGCCTCTCTTTCAACCTTTCTCTCTGGTAAACAAATCAAGTGCCTTTCCTTTCCCCTTATTTTGCTGACATTGGCCTTGCAAGTTCCATTTTCCAAGGACTGCCCCAAACCTGAGGTCATCGATTTCATCTCCATCCCAAATGTGGGTCCCTGCTGAGGGTGTCCAGGAAGAGTCCACCTCTGTGGGTAACTGCTGCCCAACCCGCACCCTGCCCTGTTCCTCGCTGATCCCACTCAGGCTTGCTTGGGGCTGGTGCTGCGCTGGGCACAGGGACAGCCCACGAACAACACCTGTGTCCCCC
>PVIA01013233.1:0-33250 GCA_004024845.1 Tonatia bakeri | reverse complement strand
ACTATGAACAGTAAAATGGCAGTAAATACATATCTACCCACAATTGAATCTAAAAAACAAACTAAGCAAACAAGAAGAACAGAGACAGAATCATGGGTACAGAGAGCATTTTTATGATTGCCAGATGGGAGGGATGGTATGGGGGAATGGATGAAGTGGTGAGGGGATTAAGAAGTACAAGTAGGTACTTACAGAATAGCCATGGGAATGTAAAGTACAGTGTAGGAAATGGAGTAGCCAGAGAACTTATATGCAAGACACGTGGACATGAACAATGGTGTGGGGATTGCCTGAAGGAGTAGGGGTTCCTGGGTGGAGAGGGCAAAGGGAGTAAAAGCAGGACAACTGTAATAGCATAATCAATAAGATGACTAAAAAATAAAAATGAAAAAATAATTGAAGGAATTGTTTTTTTTTTAAGTTTTATTTATCTATTTATTAACTTTTAGAGAGAGGGGAAGGGAGGGAGAAAGAAAGGGAGAGAAACATCGATCTGTTGAACCATAATCCAGGCATGTACCCTGACTGGGAATTGAACCAGCAACTTTTACTTTGTTGGGTGACACCCAGCCAACTGAGCTATACTGCCCAGGTTGGAATTGGTGGTTTCCTCAAAGGAGGTTTGATTCACCCTGCCCACATACCTAGCAAAGAGAGGAATGAATCACTGCTGGTAGCTGGTGAGTGGCACAAGCACATGACTTCCTGGCAAATGCAGGGTGATTGGGATGCAGGAATTTATTCTTTTTGTTTAGTCTGGAGTAGGGCTTTAAGGGGCAGCCTTGCCCAGGGACACCTCCTTTCATGCCCAGCTCATCCAGCCCCATTCCTTTATTCCTGCTGCTGCTGCTTCCTCCATGCACTCCTCCATCCTGGCCACAGATTCTGCATCTGCTCTGTGGGACCTGTCACTGGCTCCTTCAGCCCAGTGCCCATTCCCACCTTGCCCAGTTAGGATCCTGACTCTTTATGGCTTCCTTTTCAAATTACTAACTCAACATGTTCTCCTCAAATGATCAATTTTTGTGTGTGTGTGAAGTAGGTAATTACCTTCTCTTCCTATGATTGTTGTTTTGCAAGATTTCTTTTTACAATACATTTGCTTAATATGGAGGTGTATTTGGTTTATAGGAGTCTTTTTTAACAGCAGGGTTGATACCAGGATGACACTAGCTTCTATGCACATTGGTTTGTCATGCTCTCCAGGCTATGATTGTTTAGCTGGCATTATGGTAGAGTCTCTGTAATAAAGAATCACATTAAAGCAAGGCTGTATTCCTTATAATCATCTATCAAGTAATGCACTGAGGATTTTGGAAAGAGAAACCAAATTCTTTATAAAGGAGAAAGAAGAGGGCAAAAGAAGGGGATAAAGGAACCCTAAACAATTCAGTTATACTAATAGCCCCTGTATTATTGTGGCAAAATTACTTATAAATAAAAGTCAAAGTGGAAAAACAAGCTGTGTTTGGTAGGTATACTTTGTTCCTTGTCTTGTTTTTCTGCTCTAAAGTATAGCTCTGTGTTGATGTAGGGATGTAACTGCAGATATTGATGGCAGCAAAAGTCTTTCACCTCCTATCTGGCCTAGTAAATAAAGCAGAAGGGATATAAAGGGAACTGGAATTATAAAATCAGTTTCCTATTTTCAGCTTATCTTGTTCCCTTAGAACTCTAAGTCTCTAAAACATATTGACAGTCTACATTTGGTGATCAGAGTATAATTTGAATACACTGGATTGGTATTTTCAGGGATTTTTGCTTCTGGTTAAAGCAACAGAATTGCTCTTCCTTTTAGCTCTCAAAGTTAAGGTCCCTGGTGGATGTGTTTTCTATACTCATGGCGTTGCAGGAGTTGGAACTGGAAAGGCTCTAAGAGTCATGTGGCCTGAGGACAGCGTCTTGGAAGTCTGTGGCAGTCACATGGGAATGAGTGCTGGGGCTATTAGAGGGGAAGGTTGAGCCCGGCCTGGGAACATGTGTGGTGACCATTCAGCATTCATCAGTATCATCCGAGAGAGCAGCAGTGTCGTCTGAGTGAGGTGACATGCTTATAAGCAGGCAGTGGGCTTTTCATCCCGAATTCACCGTTTACTGTGTGGATGAGAAAACTTAGGTCCAGAGAAGAAGAGAGGCTTCAGCAGAAGCCACTGCTCAGTGACAAAGCTGACCCTGACTCAGAAGTCAAACATTAGCCCAAGGAGCAAGAGAGGGTCAAAACAAACACACCCTCCTCTCTTACAGAGGACATTCTGTTCAAAGCCACCGTTGGAATCTTTGTTGCACCCTCGTGCTTTTGGGGGCCTAATTTGGCAACCTCAGGAAGAAAACATGCTGCGTTTTGCAAATGTGTGCAAATAACAAATATACCTGTTATATCCTAGGCAGGCTCATTGCACATGCGTCAGGGCAGGTGGCAAAACGTAATCATGCAGCCCTGAATGAAAAGTGTCTTACACTTAGTGGCTTATGAGCAACTCGGTGTTAGAATTAAAATGCCTTCCTGGCCCAGGTGCAAAGTTAATTATTCCATTTCTCATAGTGAAATTTTGCTTGGAGAAAAATGCTTGGATAAGAGATATTGATTCTGATACCTATTTTCTTTTAAATCTTTTCTTCTCCCCCCCTCCCTTTGTTTCTCTTCACAGGAAAAAGTAGAATATGCCTTCCTGATTATTTTTACAGTCGAGACATTTTTGAAGATTATAGCATATGGATTATTGCTACATCCTAATGCTTATGTTAGGAATGGATGGAATTTACTGGATTTTGTTATAGTAATAGTAGGGTAAGTCCTTTTTACTTTTGGGAAATGTTTGTTTGGAAAATGGGAGGTGAGGAATAACAATGTCTTTTGATGAAATATGGTGACTCCTCTATGCCAGTGGTTGCAGCCAGAATTGGCCAGGAGTACTTTGAAGACCGAAGATGCTGCTCTTGGTCTCTGGGTAGAACTGGTTTGAAATTCTCTCGTGGTTTTTACACCCACTTTTAGTAATGGTGGTGGAAGGGAGTCTAAGCTCCTAATGTGAGCAGTTCCTCTTACAAGGCCTCTGGTCTCCACAAATAGGCCAGTCTTGCTGGTGATTTGAGTTAAATGTATAGAGTTCTTATATTTAGCACCTTGTTAAGTTAAAAAAAAACCCAAACAGTACAAAAGTAGTAAATTCTTATAGCATTGAAGTACTCTGCTATTTAACATCCCTTGAGCAAAGGTATTAATTCTTTCTGTTGACTTGTGGGAAAAAAACTTTGGCATGCTACTATCCCGTTTTAAATAACAAAACAAATGACTGAATAATATCAGGTATCTGGCATGAAATGAAGTAAGGCAGAAAATGCAGAGAAACAGGCATTATCCTGAAATCCTGTCACAGGAAGAAGACACCAGCAGTTTTAGTATGTTAAAATAAAAAAAAAGACAGCAGCCTGTGTTATTCTGGTCCTTCCACACCTGAAAATGTTGCCAGCAAGAGAAAAATGAATCCGTGTCAGAAGAATGTTGGGCCTTTGGACCAGATACCCACATAGGAAAATAAAACAATCCCATCGCTGAGTCTTAGTTACCTAGCTATAAAGTGAGTTGCTTCTAAAATTACGTTTGGTCCTATAGAGAGAGGTTATTAAATGATCTGTCTGGTTTCTTCTCCATGGCTTTGTTCAACTACCTGTTATAGTTGAGCAAGGTAATTTTTCTTTTGGATTATTCTTTTATTGTGACTCCTTCAGCTTTTTATGGGAGACTACCCTAGCTGGATATTGGGAGAGGGGGTAAATTTTGAACCTGCCATTTCAACTAGGAGATTAAAATGGGATCCAAAATGGTGACCCAGTGGGATAATTTGACTTAGGAAAAACTTTAGCTTTTCCAAAACCACCATAGCACATTGGCATCGAAGGTATCACAGCAAAAGTAGTAAAACTAAAATGAAGAGATCATAGCTATGCACCACACCTTCCTGTATTTGGTGAAGTTGAGTGGGGATGGCTAGCCGGAGCCTTGCAGGTCTCTTTATTTTGGAATGATTTTGCTGTGCTTCTCCTGACCCTGGACTTTCTGTTCAGCTAGAGGATGGAAATACTTAGCTTCATTTCTTGTGTCCCTGTCCTACACTCTATCTTGGCTTTCTACAGTAGGACATTTTTCATACTGTAGTAGAGCACAGAGAGGGAACCCCGCACAGTATGGTGGTCCCAGAAACAAGAGTTCATGGAGACTGAGGTGGCTTAAATTTGAGAGGCATAGTATGGAAATAGAAGAGAAGGAGAAGGAGCTCTATAAATATACCTTGGGGTCCTCTTGAGTTTTGGCTGAAGAATAAGCTATAGTTACATGAGATGAGACTCCATGAGGCTAGGAAAAGAACACTATTTGGGAACACCAGTTGGAGTGGAAAGATGTCATTGAGCACCCTGGAATGTCAGTAGAGACTCCAGAGGGGCATTAGTATTGGGGATACACTAGCTCCAGGGCAGGAGTTGGAAAACTATGGCCAACAGGTCAAATCCAGCCTGTCACCGATTTTTGTAAATAAAGTTTTATTGTACCACAGTCACGTATTTGTTTACAGAGTTGAGTTGAGTACTTTAGGCGCACAAAGCATAAAATACAGGTGGGGTAAAAATTAGTTTACAGTTGTGAGGATGTGGAACAATTTATTTTTGTATTATTATTTATTAATTATTGTATTATTTTTCATATAAACAACTGTAAACTGACTTTTGCCCCATCCATATTTGCTATTTGGCCCTTTATTAAATGAATTTGCCAACCTCTGCTCTAGAGTAAGAACTACCCGACCTCCTTACTAATAATGTTTGGAAAGGAGCCTGAAAAGGAGCAAATTGATATGCAAGTAACTTAACTGCCTGACAAAACAAAACCCCACACTCTTTGAAGGAAGACAACAAAGCCCAGACATTCAACAATGTGTTCAGCATCTAGTCAGATACCACTAGATGTGTGAAGAAATGTGATCCACAGCCAGGAGGAAATGCTATCAACAGAAACAGACCTAGAAGTGACAGAGGTGATAGAATTAGTAGAGAATTACTTTATAGAACTTTAAAAACAGCTATTATAAATATGTTTTTGGATTTAAAGGAGTGCATGACTACAACGATGAAAAATGGGACATATAAAAAGAACAAATGGAACTTCAAGAGCTGAAAAATATCTGAAATGAAAATTCTCTGGATTGGCTTAACAACAGATTAGACACAACAGAAGAAAAAAAATCAAGGACCTTGAAGACATTGCAGTGACACAAAGAATAATGCTGATTAAACAATGAAAACCACCTTGGTGACCTGCAGTGCAATATCAAGTGCTCTAGTATACTTATATTTGGGATCCCAGAAGAGAGGAGATAGAGGGGAGAAAGCAAAGTATACTTGAAGCAAGTACTCCAAATTTTCTAAATGTGATGAAAAATATAAACTCAAAAATCCAAGAAACTCAATAAAACCCAAGCAAAATAAGCATGAAGAAAGCTATATCAAGGTACATTATAATCATAATCAAATTGCTTAAAGCCAAGGAGAAAGAGAAGATCTTAAAAGCAGTCAGAGAAAAATGATATGAACTTTTTGTTGGCAACTTTGCAAGCCAGAAGACACTAGAGAGGCATCTTTAAAGTACTAGGGAACCAAGAATTCTTATTCAGTAAAGATGTCTTTCAAAATTGAAGTAAAAAAGAACTTTTTCAAACTAACCAAAGCTGAGAATTCATCACCAGTAGATTTGCATCTCAGCAAATGTTAAAGGAATTTCTTCACACTGAAGGAAAATGATGCCAGGTAGAAATGTGGATCAACACAAAAGGAATAAAGAAGGTCAGGAAGGGTAAATACATGGGTAAATATTAAAACATTTTTGTCATTTTAAAATCTCTTTAAAATTGATTAAATAATGTAGGGTTTATAGCTTCTGTAAAAGTGAAATACATGACAACAATAATACAAAGGACAGGAAAAAGGAAAAAGAACCATGTATGACGCAAAGTGCTTGTATGGGTAGTTGGAGTGACAAAGTATTATTTGAAGGTAGATTGTGATAAGTAAAAGATATATATTCTAAATCCTGGGGCATGGGCTGGCAAGCTTCTGCCAGAACTAAATCTGGTTTACTGCCTCCCCCCACCCCCACACTGACAAAGTATTTTGCTGTTTGCTTTAGCAGTTAAAATTTTATTAAAAGACAGTCACACTCACCCATGTCTATGGCTATTTGGTGGTAGGATGGCAGAACTGAGTAGTTGTGGCAGAGAGTCTATGGCCTGCAAATTCTACACATCTCTTTGGTACTTCAGAGAGGGGGTGTGTGTGTGTGTGTGTTTCTTGACATTTGCTCTAGAGGAGCCACTAGAAAAGTAAAGAGATATAGTTAACAGGCCAATATTGGAGGAGATTAAATGGTTTCTTTTTCAGAAGCTCAACCCAAAAAAGGCAGAGAAGAAGGAAAAAGGAATAATGGACAGAGCAATAGAAAAGAAATAGCAAGATGATAGATTTAAACTCAGCTTTATAAACTCTTATCAGAATCTAGAGTTTATAAAATTTTATATGTAAAAGTCTCTCCTCTATAGTGTATATAAAAACTGCCTTAGATATAAAGACACAGACAATTTGAAAGTAAAAGTACAGAAAAATGCATACCATGAAAAAACTAATCAAAAGAAAGCCTGAGTGGTTATATTAATATCCAAAAATGTAGACTTCAGAACAAAGAATGTTATCAAGGATAAAGAGGTACATCTCCTAATAATAAAGGAGTCATTTCATAAAGAAGATGTAATAATCCTAAATATATATATGCCTAATAACAGAGCTTCAAAATACAAAAAGCCAAAACTTACAAAAGCAAAAGGAAGAATAGACAAATCTACAATTGTAGTTGTATATTTTGTTTATTTATTTTTAGAGGGAGGGGAAGGGAGGAAGAGAGGGAGAGAAACATCAATGCATGGTTGCCTCTCGCATGCCCCCCACAAAGGGCCCGGCTGGCAACCCAGCCATGTGCTCCAACTGGGAATCGAACCAGCAGCCCTTTGGTTTGCAGGCCAGCACTCAATCCACTGAGCCATACCATCCAGAGCTGTAGTTGTACATTTTAATACTCTTGAGTGTTGATAGAACATGTAGACAAAAAATTACTAAGGATACAGGGGGATTTGGATAGTACCATCAACTAACTTGACTTAATTGACATTTGTAGAACATTCCAACAACAAGAGCAGAATATGCATTCTCTTCACATACACCTGGAGTATTAACCTAGAGAGACATATTCAGAGCCATAAGACAGATCTCAGTGAATTTTAAAAGATGGAAATCAAACAAATTTGTGTTCTCTGAATGAATTTAGCAATATTTCTGGGAAAAAGGTCAATATGAAAAAGCCTGTGAATTTTTATGTAAGTAGCCATGAACCACTGGAAAATGAAAATTTAAAGGCAACTATAGCATTAAAAAGCGTGAAATATTTAGGAATAGTGCACTGAAAATGACTAAACCTTGTGAGAAAAAATAAAGAAGACCTAAATAAATGAAATGATATACAATATCATGGAAGAGAAGACTCAGTATTGTTAGGATATCAGTTCTTCTCAAATTAAGCTATAGATTGGGATCCTAATCTAAGTCCCGGAAAAATTGTAGAGACTGACAGATTCATTTGAAAATTTACATGGAAATTAGGCTCTAGATGAGCCAAAGAAATATTTAAGAACAAAGCTAGAATCTGATTTTAAGGCTTAGTATACTTACTATAAACTACAGTAAAAAGTCAAGAAGATGTGATATTGGCATAAGGAATAGACATACAGATTAATGGAACAGAACCTGGAGTCTAGAAATAGACCCATACAATGAATTTTAGACAAAGGTTCCTTGATAATTCAATGGGTTAAGGAAACTGTCTTCTACTAAGTGGTGCTAGAACAACTAGTTACCCATATAAAAAAAGAAGACTCTCTATTCTTACCTCATACTATATACAGATACTGCCTTAATAGATCTTAGATGTGTGTGTGACAGCTAAAACTATAAAATGTGTAGTAGAAAATATTTATTATGACATTGGGATAGGCAGAGATTTCTTAGGGTATAAAAAGTGCTAGCCATAAAAAAATAATTGAAATTTTGGATTTTATTAAAATTTAAAACTTTTATTCAAAAGTAATTACTTTATGAAAAAGTAATGCACCAATTAGGAAAAAAAATTCACAGTATGTGTATGTGATTAAGGATTTGTATTCAGAATATGTAAAGAACTCTTACAGTTCAGCAGTAAGAAGACAATTCAGTGCATATGGGGGCAAAAGTTTTGAACAGATCTTCACAAAAGAAGACATGTAAATGGTCACCAAGCAATTGAAAAGATGTTCATCATTAGTAATTAGAAAAATCCAGATTAAAGCCACAAGGACAGCAATTACATACTTACTTGTATTACTAAATGTAAAATGATTGACAATACCAAATGTTAAGCAAGATATGGAGCAACTGGAACTTCTTATCTACTGCTTGTAAAAATGGAAAATGGTACAGTCATTTTGGAAAAGTTTGCCAATTTCTTACGATATCAATTAATCTTACACTAACCATATGACCATATTACCAGTATTACTAGTAGGTCCTTACCAAAGACAAAGGAAAATAAATGTTCCCAAAGAGACTTTATTTCATAATAGAGGAAAAGTGGAAACAACCCAAATATCTCTCAACAGGTGAGTGGATAACTCATTGTGGTTTATTCGTACATTGGAATATCATTCAACAATAAAAATAAATGAAGCGCTGACAAATGTAACAAGTTGGATGACTCTCAAAAACATGGTGAGCAAAAGAAGATAAACAAAAAAGAGAACAAACTGTATGATTCTGTTTATATAAATTTCAAGAAAGGAGGGGAAAACCCCCAAGTGATAATCAGCCAATCAGTGGCCGCCTAAGGTGGTGCTTAGAGGAAGGAAGCCTGCACTAGGACAGGAGAGAACTGTGGGAAATGCCGGATATCCCGACTGTGGTGTTCATGACTTGGGCTTTTATGTTTGTCAAAACATCATTGTATGCTTTAAACAGGTATATTTTATTATAAATCAGCAGCAATAACATTGTTTTTGAAAAAAGTAAAAAACTTGAGGAAACTAAAGTGAAACTGGATTTGTTGTTTTTTCTCATTAAATATGAAAAACTTTAGAGTATCATTCTTCCAAAATATGCACTAAATTGTAGTAAAAGAGTGGAAGAAACTTTTAAAAGAGTGAAAAATGATGTCTTCATTTGAATCAGATTCTTACTCCCTAAAGTTTCCAGCTACAGACCGTATCTCAATCCAATGGATTTTCTGTTCCAAGTCAGCCACGACCTGCTTTTGTCAAGATTCCTAATAACAGAGACATTAAGAAAGTAACTGATATGTCTAAAATGTTGACTATTAATATTATGAGCACAGGAGGATTTGGTGGGTCTACCAGGGTTGATATTATTCCCTGTCTAGGAAAGTTTGATCAGAGCCAACTTTTATTCCCTACCTTTAATTTTTCAATACACAAATATTTCTAGCATTCAGACTTTTCACACAAGGTTTGTGAATAAGAACGCACAGTACTCACTCTGGTGCTTCTGGCTTGAGCCAGGTTGGGTAGCTCCTTACCTTTTTTCTACTGTCTTGGGGTAAACTTTTAATAAGAATCTAGGGTAAAATCCTTTCTCCTCATGTTCTTATCTCTTTAGGCAGATGGTATATTTTTTTGGTTAGAGGCGGTGGTGAGGGAGTGGAATTACAGAGTATTGGAATGGGAAGGGGGTGGAGCTCTGGGTCATTTAATCCAGTTTTCTCATTTTACAGAGGAAACTGAAACCCAGGGAAGGCGAGGGACTTGCTTTAATGCCTCCTAGCTCTTAGGCAGGGAAGCCAGCCCTGACCCACTCCACTTCTCGCTGTCTGGAAATGGCAGCCAGCTTCCCTCTCTGACTCAGGCTCCTCTGTGATGGGAGAGAGACAGCATTCACCTGTTTTCAAGGACATTGCTGACGAATAGCGGATAAAGGACCATGAAGTATACATTGCCAAACACTGGTACTTGAAAGCAATCTTAAGTCACCACCTGCATAAATTGCTTTCCTAACCCTTTGGGATGAAAATTCCTGTGGCTGCCACATTTCAGAAAAGTCTGAGGTTTTCTTTCTTCCCCTTTCTTTGTTTTTGTGAAGCTATGAACTCGTTTTGGAGGGAAACCTTTAACTTTAGCCTTGCTGCAGGAGTTTATAGTAATTAAAAAAAAAACTATGCTAATGAGAGAAACCTGTTATCTGAAGCTTTGAAAAGGTAGAGACCTGACTTATTTCTTCCTTCCCTACCCCCCAGGGGGTTCATTGGTAATTGTTGTAGTGTTATTAAAACAAATGACCGGTTTTTTAATGCCCCAGAATGACAGGGCTCTGCCTGATTGGGACTGTAAATCAGACCACCCTGTATTTTATGGACTTAGTGTCTTGGCCA
Organism: Tonatia bakeri; assembly: GCA_004024845.1. Lineage (NCBI taxonomy): Eukaryota > Metazoa > Chordata > Mammalia > Chiroptera > Phyllostomidae > Tonatia > Tonatia bakeri. The sequence goes on along the minus strand of PVIA01013233.1, from coordinate 22,743 downwards.
TCCAGAGGCATGCCAGTGGGGACAGAGTTTCTGCTTTGGCTGCTAATTAAACTTTAGAAACCTTTCCTTTGTTCCTGGGCCAATCACTCCCACAATCTGATTGGCCAGAGTTGATTCTATTTGAAACGGGCAAATTTATATTTATCCTGAAAAACAAGCAACAATTCCAAAGAATAAATGTTTATTTGAAAGAGCAAAAGTTACTGTCAAATGAGCAGATTGCCTGAAAATAGCTTTATCCGAAAAACCTTCTGAGAATAGGAAAAAATTTGTCGTGCCTGCCAGATACAATGTTATTCACATTTCAAAAGAGAAAATAACTATATTAATACCTTAGGTTACTGCCTTTGGCCTTTGCATAGCTCCTTAACATCTGTGATTTACATCACTCTGCAGACATCCCTGTGAGGGTGGAGGCGGTGTATAATATAGCAATTAAGATTTGGGACTTTGAAGTCAATATTCATGCACTGATTTATTCAAGAAATGTTTGTGAGCACCTCTAACATATCAGGAACTGTTCTAAGTGCTAAGCTTGAAAAGACTAAACAAACAAATGAGCAAACAGACTAAAATCCCCTGCTGTTGTGGAGCCTGCATCCTGGTTGGACCAACATACCTGGATTCATATGTTAAGTTCTGCCACTAGCTTGGTGAACTTGGGCATGTTACTTGTTCTCATGAAATTTGTTTCCTCCTGTGTAAAATGGTGTTAATAATAATTCCTATTACATACATTTATGAGGATAATGTATGGAAAGTGCCTAGTACACAGTGAGTGCTTGTAAAGGGTAGCAGTTGTGAGTATTGTTGTCGTTATTTCTGTTGGCGCACTTCCATTTGTCGTCCTGGACCCCCAGTGAGCCCCCTCGCCTGTGGCGGTTGACTTGGTTGAGGATGTTCCATTGGCAGGAAAACAGGAGCGCAATCCCTGACCCAAATCATGTTAGACATAGGGGTGACTTTCAGGATTCACAGCCTGATTCTTGCCTTGACCTTGCTTTCTCTTTGTTTAAGCAGCAGCCACACAGAATTAGTCTTTTTTCAAAAATAACTACTATTATCATCCTGTTTTGCTTCCCTGGGTGACAAATGCTAACATTTCTTCCTTTTCTTCTTCTTTCAGATTGTTTAGTGTAATTTTGGAACAATTAACCAAAGAAGCAGAAGGCGGTAACCACTCTGGTGGCAAATCAGGAGGCTTTGATGTCAAAGCCCTCCGCGCCTTTCGAGTGTTACGACCACTTCGACTAGTATCGGGAGTGCCCAGTAAGCACGTTTTGTTTCCTAAAGCCAGGATTTTGTTGATTTTTTCCTTCTGGGTGGGTCTCAGGATTACGAAACGGGGCGCTACAAGGTGAGTTGCTGTGTACCAGCCCGGGGCTCTGCAGACAACCTTGGAGGCCTTTGCAGTTTGCAGTACACTTTGACTTATGTTGTCACTTTGATCTGAGAGCCCCGAGAGGGACTGGCGGTGATGAGCCGTCCTGATTTTGTAAAAGGGACAGTCTTCTCTGGCAAAGAGATGGAGTAAGTGGTGGCATGAGGCCTTGAGTAGTCCTGATTCTGGTCTGGTTTTTCTTCTGTGACAGCACACGGGCCATCTCCTCCCCTCACTCCCAGCCCTGCCCACTGAAAGTAGTGGCTTATGTAGATGAAGGTGTTGGAGGGCCCAACTCACTGCCTTTTTTCAAAGTGAGAGCAACAGGGGGCTGGACTTTAGAAAACTCAGCTCTCTACTCTTAGAAACTGTGCCTGTTGCTCTCTGGGGGAAGATGCGAATGCTTTTGTGTCCTCCCCTACACATAGGGCATGGTGGTACCTGCTTGAGGGTGGTTTGGAGACTGAAGGAGACACTGCAGGGAGAGCCCCAGCACAAGGTCTGGAGGACAGAGGAGACCCTCAGGGGTGAGAGATGTATTATCATCCACTTGGCCGTGACAGCTCTCTGCGCCAGGTCCTAGTGTCTTCTTGCTGCAGACTTCCAGGCCAGGATGAGTGCCACCTGAGTGGGAGCAGATGTCCTGGCTGTGCCCTGGCCAGGAGGTGCAAACTAATGCTTCCCTGAGCAGCATGGGGTGCTTCCCTGGACCCTTCCCTGATAGGACACCCTCTGTTGGGGACTTCAGAGGGTAGATGTCCTAGCACCTTTCCAGGGGCTGTTGTGAGGTGGCTGCCTGCTTGCTTCAAGCTGGAGGAAGGATGTGGGACTGCAGGGTGTACCTGTCTTGCACAACTCGGAAAGCCGTCAGAAGAGCACAGATCATGGTTTTGCTCCTCCAGAAATTCTTTGTGAATTTTTATTAAACGTGTTGGTCCTCAGAAGGCACCAGAAATTCTCTGGAAGAAAAAAAGATTTCCAAATTTAACATTTTAAAATGTAGGAAGTGGTGTTTTATGTGTACTTGTTTTTCCAGATGGTTCATTTATTTTCACTGAAAAAGATCAGTGCAAGTCAAAACCGCAAACTGTCTGGAAGCAATTGAGAAAAATAGAAATACCTTGGAAATGACTGGCTCTGTTACGTGTAACGTGGTTGCACGAGAAGTCCAGTGAGCAACCATATTCTTCCAGATTTAGTTGTTACAGCTTAATCTAATTTCAAAGTAACCACGGCAACACCCACCCCTCCCCACCCCCGAACACACACACTCCCAAAAGAGCAAATGACAGGACGGCCAGCGTCCATTGTGCTGTGAGCAGACGCCCAGGTGCTGAGACCTTGGAGTGTGCGTCTGGCCGCTGAAAACGCAGACCTCACATGGAGTTGCTTTGGTTCCCTTGTCTTATGAGGTTGTCACTAAATGACTAGTCCTGTGCGCCTGGATCCTCTTGAGAACCAGTTTTAAACTGTATTTCTTCCTCCCTCCACCTAAAAGATCACTTTGAAACTTGACCGAGGTCTGCATCACGTTCTCCCGTGGGTCAGCGAGGAGAAATAGGGATATGAGTCTTATGTGAGGACTTCCAGCCCGTATTTTAACTGCCCTGGGAGGGAACACCCAAGTCTCTCACCAGGCCTACATAGGCTTTGGGGAGAGGGGTTTGGGGCTCTGGGTCATGCTCTTTTCCATGGGGGTTGGCGACTGTGGCTCAGTGATTTCTTCTCAAGTACCTGAAATTATTAAAAATGCCTGGGAAAGTTTGACTGTGTACACTTATCTGGGAATTATCTAGTCATTTCTAAAGAGAGTTGAGACTGTCCTATAGGACAGGATGTTTTGTGTGCATGTGAATATATATTCATTGAAGTGGAAGGTAAAAAAAATGCATGTTTCAAAAGACAGTATGATAGTTCAGACATTTGCAGAGTTCTTACCACCCACACTCAGTTAACTGGTAAGTATGTACTGGAATCCTAGACCGTCAAAGTGGAAAAGAACCCCACAGAACATCCCATCCAACAGCATCACCTTTTAGATTAGGAAGCTGAGGCCTGTCAAGGGGTATCGACCTGGGCAGGTTCCCACAGCTAGTGGGTGGCCAAACAGGGCCAAACCCACAGTCTCCTAGTTCTTGGCCCAGTGTTCTTTCTATTTCGTCCCTCTGCCTCCGTATCAGAGCCCTGTGAGATCTGTATGAGCACATGTTAACATTATACAAAGGAGCCTAATGTCGTGAAAGTGTGCAGTTCACATTAGGATACATTTTCAAGCCCTGGCTGGGTGGCTTTGTTGGTCGGAGCATTATGCCGTACACCAAAAGTTTGTGTGTTCAATTCCTGGTCAGGGCATATATGTAGGTTGCAGGTTCAAGCCCCAGTCAGGGCTTGAACAGGAGGCAATCTCACATCAATGTCTCTCTCTATCCCCCACCCCCTCTTCTGCCTCTCTAAAATCAATGAAAAAAACATAAACAGGTGAGGATTAAAGGAAGATACAAACCTCATTATCTCATAAACTTGGCCAGTGTAAAATACAGTAGAAACTTAAGTGTGTTCGTGAAACATGCGACTCACTGCCATAGACTTTAGAAGAGCTAACTGCTGAATGGCGATTTTGGATGGCCCATCCATGTCTAAAAAATAAACAAAAAAACCCCTGTCCAAGTAGATTAAAGCAGATGTTTTACCCCCTTCTGTTCTTTTTAGAAGGTGAAAATCTTAACAATCATCTTATTGATCATTGTTTTTCAAAAGAAACCATTTGGGCATTTAAATATCTGAAGTCAGGACCTAAGATTTTGGTCATAATGAGGGACTTGGAAAGATGGGCTCTTTGTGAGTCTGAAATCCTTTCCTCAGTCTTCCCTCCCCATTCAGCCTCCTCCCTGTCTTTCTTACCATTGCTGGTAAGTATTCTTTTCTCAGCTGTATTCTTGCCGTATTCTGATTTCTAACTTATTTAACTCCAGCATCTCAGCTTATAGTCTTTCATTTTTTGAATATGTATTGCGAGAGTGAGAAGATATTAGAAGAGGGCAGCTTGAAAAAGGGTGTGACTGGGGGAGAGTTAAGGGAGGGGAAGGGAAAGAGGACGGAGATAGAGGAAAAGAGTGAATTACACCGAGCGGAAGCTGTGGTCATGGGGGGTGGAAAGAACACAGGATGCCAAGCATGGGAGTCAGGTGCTGGTGTGACTTCTGGTTTCCTGCCCGTCTGTGTTCCCTGGTCTTCTGCCTTCTTCCACCCAGTCCCAATCCTAATCCTGAGTGTTGCCCCACCCACTATCCCTGTTTCCCTTATCTTTCTCTTCTTGTACCATGGCTCTGAGTATTACTCCATGGATAGTTTCCAGGTTTTCATGTTCCTTCCTCATCTCTCAAATGGGGCCAGGGGCATTGTTCAGCTATAGGGTGCCTCCCTCTTAATGCTATGCAGATGATCAGACTCACTGGGTCTAAGGTTGTTCTCACCCACTCCTTCCTTTGCCCGTCCCTTACCTCCCTCATTCTGGAAGAGAGTCCTTTTGACATGCTTTTTATTTGTCCAGATACTAGGATTTGCCCCCATGGCCCTGCCTTATAGCTACATTCTTCTCCCTCAAGCTCAGTTGCTGACTTCCGGTCTCCTCCAGGGGTCTTGTCTGCTGCTGCCCTGTTAGTAGTTCTAAAGAGGCTGCTGTTTTTGCTCATGGACCAAAATCTAGCCCTGTAACCCAGATTCAAAACCTGGGGCCACCTGACTGCAATATGCTTTTTCCTCCTGATATTCTTTCCCACTGTGTGCCCACCAGCCAAGACTCCCCACCCTCAGCTCATAATGTGCTGGTTTGCTTCTGTGCTTTTGGAGCTCTCTCCCCTCTGCCTGGTGTAGCCGCTCCCTTGCCCACCTGTGGCAATCCGTCCTCCTTAGCCCTGCCAAGAAGGAGGCTGCTGCCTTGTCCTCTCTATTTTCTCCACTCAGAAGTGATGTTTTTATCCCTCTTTAATTGTAACTGATGTTACTCATGCAGCATCTGTGAGCTACCTTTAATTTGTGCTTAATTCTTGTGTTTCCTAGAACACAGTCTCTTTGAGGGAATGTCCTTTTAATTATACATCCTCATGTCTCCCAAAGCATTAACCTTATGCTTGTCACATGATAGATATTCAAGGAATTTTGTTGAGTGGGTGAACAAGTGTGTAAATGAACAACTGACTTTGATATTGGACAGTCCCCTCTCTGGGCCTTAGTTATTTCATCTGTCAAGTGAGGAAGTTAGGTTAGATGATCTTTAATTTCTTCTTAACTTTTTCCACATCCTGATTTAATGCTAATTAAAAGCTTTGAAATATTTCTCTGAGTTTTATTACTGTGTGTCATGTGCAGAGCGAGCACCATTAGGGCATATATGTACATCACTGAAGTTTCTTCCTGGCTCACAAACTTATTTCTCTCTCTCTCCTAGGTTTACAAGTTGTCCTGAACTCCATTATAAAAGCCATGGTTCCCCTCCTTCACATAGCCCTTTTGGTATTATTTGTAATCATAATCTATGCTATTATAGGATTGGAACTTTTTATTGGAAAAATGCACAAAACATGTTTTTTTGCTGACTCAGGTAAGTAATGAAAATGGTAGCTAACCCAACTTAAGAAAAATTCTTTAATTTTCTCCCAAACAACTTTTGTAGTTTGGGGACAATCTAAAATGAAATAAGAGTGAGGGGGGGGAAAAGAAGAGCCAAATTTACCAGAAAATGTACTGAACTAGATCCTGATGTGAATTGTGTCCAGAATAAATGAGAATTTAATCTCCTTTTCTGTCCTAATTTCCCATGTATTGTGTCCTGGCAAACAAGATGAGGGACCTCCAAAACCAGAACATGAGGCGAGTCATTAGTGGTGTTCTACATAGCCTTGAGAAAGGTGCTGTGAGTGAGCCCAGAGGAGAGAGCAGTGACTGAGTCCAGGAAATAGCAGATTCTATGGGGGGGACTATGTGAAGTGGGCCTTGAAGGACAAGTGGGACTGTGAGACAGCAGAGCTGGGAGGTAGGGCATTCCAGGCAAGGGTACTTGGCTTCCTCAGCCTTTGTTTTCCTGCTGCTCATCTCTTGAGTAGTGAAGCCTTCTTGCTCTGTTTGCAGATATCATAGCTGAAGAGGACCCGGCGCCGTGTGCATTCTCAGGGAATGGACGCCAGTGTACCGCCAACGGCACAGAGTGTAGGAGTGGCTGGGTTGGCCCAAATGGAGGCATCACCAACTTTGATAACTTTGCCTTTGCTATGCTCACTGTGTTTCAGTGCATCACTATGGAGGGCTGGACAGACGTGCTCTACTGGGTAAGCAGCTTGAGGAGAGGGTCAATGGAGTGTTCTTTCTGTGGATGACAATGTTGCATTAGTTAGAGCCATTGAAGAATTGGCTGAAAAAGAAACCCTGGAAGTCAGTTCTTTGGGAAGGGAAGCAGACCCTCTCTTCACTCAGCAAGACTCATTGTCTTCCCTCCCTGAAGGCTTTAGTTTCCATTCTAGACAGCAGGATGCATAATGACGGCCCTCTCCACTCCCTGGTACTGCCTGGGGAGTTCTTGCTGAGTGTGCCTAGTAGTACCTTTTTGGACAAACCCCAGAGGGCCACGGCTGTCCTCATTCAACTATTAGAGAGCCAGGGGTTATCTCCCAGGTTTAGAGGCTTCCATGGGCTAAAGTTGATCTTTTGCACATAAAGGCAAGTTGCTTTACTAGAATTCCAAACAGAAGATAGGGAACATAAATTGCATTCCTTTCATGCTTACCATAACTTAGCACAGCCCTAAAGCCAAAATGGGTTTTTCCCTAGTATAATATTTCCCTTGCATATTCAATATTATATAAATCAGCCTAGCACAAGCCCTTAGCCCTCTCTCTCTTCCTTTCTCTGTGGAGCCAGAGAACTCTAGCAGAGAGGGTAGAAACGGAGTGGGGACCCATCCAGTGTGTCGTTGGATGGACAAAACAGATGGACACCCTTTTGATGTCCAGGGTCTGGCTCTTCCTGTTCCTGACAGCACCAGGAACAGGGTTTGCCATAATTTTAATCACCATTTCCCAGAGCTGAGTTTGTTTATTTGTTTGGTAGAATTTGAAAAATCTCACAAAAGTTTAGAAATTATTTTCCATGCCACAGAGTTCCTGGGAAAAACAGCTGATGTGTAGATTTTGAGCCTAAGCCCATGTCCAAATGGGATTAACTAGGATTCCAATAATGACTTGTTAAAAGGTAATTTGTAATAAAATACTTCTTGAATGTGGGCCGTCTCTAGTTAGGAGGCCTACAGATTGAAAAGTAGCTTCTGACAGAGTAGCTTCTAAATTTTAGACACTTGACAGGATTTTATATTACTCTGTAGCTTCAGAAAACATAGCATCTAATGGTCATAAGTAGGTTTTTGCTTCCCCTCACCAGTGAACACTGCTCTTACAGGAGTGTAGGTGCCCCTATTTTCAAAGAAGGTATGTTTTTATTTTCATTCCCAAGTTGTGTGTCTAGTTTGGTAATAAGGTTTAAGCATCACCAACATGTTACATCTTGTTTCTCCCCTTTTCTCTCCTTTTTCTTACTGTCACGGGTGCGCGTGTGTCTGTGTGGGTTTGCACATGTTGTTTATATCTGTCAGACAGTGCCCTTCATGAGGAGGAACAAGGAAGGAGATGATATGGATGAGCCAAGACCATGGTCATGCCAGGGGACCCTCAAATTAAGTAGATGATTTGTTTTCACTATTATCATCTAAAAAGTTGCAACTCCTAGTTAGATTAGCCGAGGTCTCACTTCCAGTCTTCCCTTGAAATTTCTAATAAATAGAAAAGGCATCATCCAGATAGCCCAAACTCTGATCCTTCTCCCAAACAGTACAGAAAACAACATTTTGATTTTTCAAAGAAATAAAATCTGTGACTCCTCTCAGCTCCATTGTTCTCTCTAGTCATCGCGAATGGTTATTGCCGATCCAACATGCCTTGACTAAGGGACAATTTTATGTTTTATATTATATTCTGTACATCCTCCCACGACAGTTCTCCGTTGTCAAGCAAGCAAAACCTCTGGGCGTGTGCGAGGAAAGCTGAGAAAACTCCACGCACCCTGAAGCAAGTCTGCACTTGCTGGCCTGGGAACCTTTAAGTGTCACCTAATAATTTTCATCTCTGTTGTTCATATGACAGTCAATAATTTGACAGTGTAACAATTATATTGTCTATGAAATACATGGCATCTTTATTGTGATGGAGGACTCACGTAATTTATCAACACTATCCCAGTGTATATCCCTTTACAGAAAGTCTGGGATTTTGAAGATGGAAACAGTGGAACATCAAGAGCCATGGAGCATCCCCGGGGTCCTACAGCAAGTGACTGCGGTCCTTGATGTAGAATGGAGGTCTATGGACTTTTATAAGGGGCCAGATAATAAAAGTATTTGGCCTGTGACCATTACCTCTGTGTCACAATTACTCAGTTTTGCCCCCTGCCCGTGTTGCTAGAAGCAGCCATAGACAACATGTAGACAAGGTGATTCTGTTCCAGTGAAACTTCTTAATGGACACTGAAATTTGAATATTGTATAATATTCATGTGTCTTGAAATATTCTTATGATTTTTTTAACCATTTAAAAATGTAAAAGACATTTTAGGTCAAGGGCTGTACAAAAGCAGGTGGCAGGGTGGGTGTGGCCTGCAGGTCACAGTGTGTTGACCCCTGGTCTGGACTGGAATCTAGTACTCTCTCTCCCTTCTAGAACACCTGAGGGCAGCTAGGTAATGTCTTCCAGAGTGTTCACTAAGATCTTAGTCTCTGAAACACATCAGGTTGTTTTTAAGTACTTGTCGATTGCTTTTATCAACTCATCATGGAGATAGGCAGGAGCCAAGGCACCAAGCCTTCTTAATATGTATTGGGCCACAGTCAGCTGGAAGCCACAGATCATAACATCCTGTGTTCCAGAATATAACATCCCTGCCTAGCACAGTGCCTGGCGCAGAGTAGGAGCTCAGCCAATACTATTTACTATTACTCTTGAAGTGTATATTCCTATTGCCTCAGTAGAGATGGCCCACGTTTAAATACCAATTTTTATCTACAGCTGGGATATCAAAGAAACATCTTGAGAGGTAACTAAGAAGGTTAGATTTTAAATATTGATGGCAAGCAAATTTCTCAATCCTTTAGGTGTTTGTATATGGCGGACAAAGTCCTTGCCAGGGATTGTGTTGCATCTTGTCATATTCAGTCGGTGTTCAAAAGCTCACTGATACCTCAGCTCTCGAGAGAGCCTGGCAGACGGTCTTGCGAAGGAAAGAACAGGTGGGCCCAATATGCAGAAAGATTCATTTAGAACAAAACCACATGGTTGTGCAGGGAGTGGGATTATTAACTTCTGGTGGAAAAAAGTTACTTAGCAGAGCTCTTTTATAAATTGAGTTCTCTAAACATAACTGAGCTGTATCTGATCCATACGCGTATTTGCTGGCCACAGCAGCAGAAGGAGGCAGTGCAAGGAAAGAGCAGGAGGCTGGGACAGGGCTGGGTTTGTGACCTTGGGGAGGTCCCTGAAACTCTGCACTTTAATTTTGTTGTCTGTAAGATGCAGAGCAAGACCACATAATCCATTTTTTTTCCTTCAACTCAGAGGAAATGTTTTTGAATGTAAGAAATTAAAATAGTATTGGTTTCAGGAGAGAGCTAGCCATATAACTCTTTTATGGCGTCTTGCTTTATCACCAAGCTCCTATGGAGGTGCAGACTGTCAGACTCTATGAGGACATTCTCATGGTCAAGTTGATCATTGACTTCATTCCAGGTACTGTCCCTGGGAAATTCCTGTCTAGTTGGCCAGGGACTTGCCTTTCTGTACTTTTCTCTTTTTCCATGCTCAGGGGAGCTACAATCAGTATCTGATTTCTGGTAGTGTTTTCAACAGTTAGACATGACTGAAAGCCTTAGGTTGGCCTTTAATTGGAAGGACACATGAGTATGCATTCCAACCTTTGAAGTAAGGGAAAACTGAAACTCAATAGAATATTATTTCCTGGACACTGGGTGACTCCATATGATGACTTTGACATAAAAATGTAAAAATTAATGTACATTGAAATGCTTCAGCTTATGCCAATTTGTCCGTTGTTGATAAAGACTGTGTAGACAATATCCCAAGCAGAGTCTGTCTTTTCATGTGGGTATTTTGGGGGATAGCTTGCCAGTTCCAGCTTGTCCTGTGTATAGAGTAAGTTCTAAGAAATACTAACCTCTGAAAAGAGACTGGGCTGAGAAGGCTTAGTTGGGAGAAAGACCGGCCCTCATAGCTTGAGTTCCGTTTCTCTTCCCCAACTTCTGCAGATTTAGAGAGAGCACTTGTGGCCTTTGTTTAGCTCTAGCCTTTCCCAGCCCGCTGCCTTTGCCAGAGGAGTAGAAAAGAGAGGTCTCCTGGTGGGAGTCCTGGGCCTGAACGTTTATCTCCCATCCTGTGAGCTTTCTCTCCCTTGTCACACACCCACCTGTCCCAACAGAGAGGTCCCTGTGGAGGGTCCTGACTCCAGGCTGGGCTCTGGCCATTATACCAGGCAGCCTGTCTCTTGTCCTCCACACACAGGTTTTAAGTCAGTTTGGGGGTGTAGTTGCTTTGGAAGAATTACCCTCTGCCTTCCTGCTGAAATTAGTTTATCCAGCTTAATTAGATCAACAATTGCAGCCATGGCCTTGGCTCATTCATTACTTTGATTGCCAATGTAAGATGTGCAGACTGATACGAGTTCTGTTAAGCACATCAGTTTCCATGTGGCCCAAACAGGTATTTCATAAGGGATTTAATGCTCTTTCCTTAGACTTCAGCAACAGATGTTAGGTGTTTTTTTTAATGTTCTTTCTTTCCTTTTTTTCCTGTTTGGCTTCCATGTGAGGCAAACAGTGAAGCGCATGAGCCTCATTCTGTAAAGCCTAAACCTGGAGCCACACAACATGGAGGAAAGTACGTGTTTAAAGGCCTAAGGGCTTGCACCTGCAAGGCCCAAGCCACCAGTTGGCCCAGACTATGTCTAGTTCCTGCCCAGCCAGGCCTGGGGTCATTCATTCTGTCCCTGACTGATCCTTAACATCTCCTTCCTGGGAGAAACGTTTGCTCAATTTGACAGTGACCTGCGCTGTTGGAAAGTTCCATCCAGCATGGACCTTGAAACCCCTGTGTGCTCTGGCATGAAAGCTGCTCGTGACCAAACCTCTCCTGGGTCTGTCAGGGAGGCCATATCTGACTGCCTTGTTTGAGCTTGTCCCACAAGTAGGGCAAGGGGTTCCTCCAGACCAGCCAGTCAGCTCACAGCTGAAGCCAAGGTGAAGCCAGCTTTTCAAGGCTGGGTCATCTAGGTCCAAGAAAGGTGTGGGGGATAAGGGCTTTTTCCTTCTCCTGGGTCCTTTCTGTGGTGCAGTCATAAATATCTCGTTCCCAAGGGCGCCTTTGAATGTTAAGTCAGCTAGTTGACTTCTGAACACTTGTCTGTTTTGCATTAGTTTAGCTGTGCTTGCACTTACTGATTAAAGATAATCCAGATTTAGGTTAGGTTAGGTTTCCTTGGAGAGCTTGGCTTCCAATGGAAAGTTATTATTTTAGTTTTTTTTTTTTAAAGAATTGAGTTTATAGAGTTAAATGTTGCCAATTTATCTCTGTAAGACTTTTCCACCATCACAAATTTTAAAGGCAAAAATAGTACTACAACTTGGATAGAGAAAATAGTTTTCAGCTAAGCACTAACTAGTTTTGTCCTCTTCCAAGACCTTTTCTAAAAACCCCTTATCAAGGCAGCTTCCTTGTGAGGAAGAGCTCAAATCCCAGCTGATTTCCCTGCCAGTAGCCAAAGTTAGCTCTTATTTGCCCTGAAAGCAGTGATGACTGTGTGTGTGTGTGTACGTGCATGTGTTGGGAATATAGAATGAATATGCATTGGCTAGTGTTGTCTCCGATTTGAATTTAAGTAAATGTTTCATTAAATGTTTAGAATGCTGTCTCTAATGTGATCCTCTCTCCTTACTAGATTTTCTTATTAACCCGCTCCTGTGAGACCATCTTATTTCTTACAGATGAATGATGCTATGGGATTTGAATTGCCCTGGGTGTATTTTGTCAGTCTCGTCATCTTTGGGTCATTTTTCGTACTAAATCTTGTACTTGGTGTATTGAGCGGGTAAGCTACACCTCTTTCATCTTGAAAGCAGAGTCCCGAGGACAGTTGCCAAGACCACACAGGCTTTGCTAGAAGGGGGCCGCCGGGTGGGTGCCAAGCGCTCTGCACGTCCTCCAAGATGCTTTCTTTTCTGCAGAGGCTTCCCGAATCACGATGTTTCCTGGAACCTCACCAGCTTTTGTGAAAGAAAGCTATAGAATAGTTATTGACCAGAAATTAATCAGTGTTGTTGCTTGGGATTTAAATAGCTTCCACTGCTTCTCTTTTTGTCCATCCTAAAATGAGATAACATTTATAATTGCTTTATTGGTCTGGATCCAAATATATAATGCAGATTAATTGGTACAAAACAGTAGGTAAATGAGCTGGTCCTGGCCGACTTTTTGTCAGCCACAGAATTCAACAACAGAACTTGTCCTTATTTGAAGGCAAAAAAATGAAAGGCCCTAGGTGGGGTCTCCTTCCTAGGAGCACTAATCTTCCATCGAAGCCCCCAGTGGTCTGGCAGCTGCTCCTGGGGCTCCGCTCTTTAGTAAATAGATAACTGATAACTGATCTCCTTACATTTTACAGGTGAATGATGCGATAGGATGGGAATGGCCATGGGTGTATTTTGTTAGTCTGATAATCCTTGGCTCATTTTTCGTCCTTAACCTGGTTCTTGGTGTCCTTAGTGGGTAAGCAGTTGGATCCATGTTGCACATTCTGCTGCCTCGTGTGAGGTGGCTCTGTGTGTCCCCCAGCTGCCCCGCAGCTCCTCTGCATGCATGTGGACTCTGGTGTCCCCTCTGTGTGTTGCTTTTGGATTGAACTGTGATTCTTTCTGCCTATATCTGTCTGTGAGAGTCTGTGTTTCTGACGCTTGCCAACCAGTATTAATTTAACAAAATGTTCCCCTGAAGCCAGTTATGTTCATTTGCCAATGTGCAGAAGTGGATTACTAGTGAGGAAAAAGTCCCAGCCCTGGTCTCCCCCAGGAAGGAGCATCTTTTATGGTTTTATTTGCATTGGTTTGTAACCTGGCCCTTTGAAATAATGTATATTTCCAGGATGTTTCTGATTTCATTGTGAAGGAGGAAGAAGTCTAGATTAGCACATCAATAATGAATGAATTTCAAAATCTTACATCCTTCAGATTGGGATCATTTATTAGCTTGGTTTTCTGCTGCTGTCCTGCTGAGAATTTTCCAATACATTTTTAATCTTAACTGGTAGAATCTTTCTTTAATGCAGAGTAATGATCAACTTTTGCACATGTATGTCTTTTGGTCTTATCATAGTCCTCTTCACTCAGTCCCCATTTCTGGAATTACATTTTGTTTACCACCTCAGCTCTGTGATTCATCCTCTGTAGAGAGGGCTTGGGGGAGACTGGCTCAGGAAGGGGACCTCTGGGGTTTTGGGGCTCTGCCCTGCCTGTGGTGGTTGCCCCAGAGTCCCTCGGTCCAGCTGTGCATCCTCACCACCCCACAGGTGCCCCAGAAAGGGGACTGCATGCCCCAGGGAAGGGAGCCAGGACTGTCTCGGCTCTCTCAGAAGCAGCTCCAGCTGGGAGAGCATAACTGTTGGTGGAGGTGTGCGGACGCTCAGGAGGTGCCCATCTCCCCAGAGACTCTGTTTGCCTCTGTTACTCACTGAGCACAAACATCCTCAGGAAATACTGTTGGTGGACTTGTTTCCAAGTGAGTTTATCTTCTTCTCGTCACTCACTTTACCTTCCTCTTTTGGAGCTTGTCGAGCTTGTATCTTGAAGTGATGTCTTCATATAACACTGAGTCAGTGAAGAGACCTTTATTGTATTTTTCACAACACTGCCTTTTCCAGAGCAGACAGCTGAGTCCGTGTTCCATCTCTGCTGCCTTTCCTCATCTTTCCTGTAACCTCCCTGCCTGTTTTCAGAGGAGAAGGATTTTGGAATTCTCCTTGACTGAGTGTGGTCAGTTTCACACATGGACATATGCTGTTATGTGAAGGCTCATCTAGAAATGGCCCCAGAGCTGTGCCCCACAGTGAGAGGAGTGGGGGCGTGAAAGCATACCCCAGTCCCCCACCCCTGCCAAAGCTTCCTTCTACAGAGAAGTGTCTCCTCAAGCCCCATGTTCTTTCACTTAAAACTTGAAAAGTGCCTGCCTCCTAATGAACCTCCTTTGGCCTCAGGTTGGTGTTGGGATTGTAAGGATGGAATTTATCCCTGGGGAAACAGCATCGTGCTTAATTTTGCCTCAGGAACAGCCTGTACAAAGTTAACAGTGATTCTGTTGTGAATTCCTTGGCACCTTGTGTCTCCTAAACCCAACCAAACTGACTGAGGCCATGGAAACCACTAATTTTAACAGTGCCGGTGACATGCCTTATCTCTGAGCTTTGCAGAGCAGGAACCGTCACCCTGGCATGATGTCGCAGCTTAAAAAAGAAAAAAGGAAGAGATGGGAGGGAGGGGTTCCTCATGAGAATGGTGGGCATTAAATATGCACCCCATGGGGGTCTCCAGATCTGGGTGGGGGATAAAAAGAGGCACACAGCTGCATGAAACAGCCAGTTTGCTGAACTGTATTTGGGGAGAAATAATTTAATTTACAAGTAATCTAAAGACATTTTTATATCAAAACAAAGCTAGAACCCTTATGAAGGAGAATACAAATGACATGTGAATTTTTAAAATAAAAATCTAAGATTTCCTGGTGATTTTCCCTGTCAGCTCATGTTCCCGTGGGCTGCATATGGACTCTGCTCTGCCTGGAAGGCTGCTTCAGTAGGGAACGCTGAGGGGTATTTTGTGTAAAGTAAGAACCATGTCTGCAAAGCAGAGCCTTTCAGCCGTGTTGACTGATTTGGCCAACGTTTCCTGAGCTGGGCTGCCTGCTGGGCTCTGGGCCAGAGGACCGGGTGCCGGGATGTCTAAGACACAGACGAAGACCTCGTGCTCAGACATTCATCGCCTAGTGGGAGAGACCACTGTTACACAGGGCAGAAAGGCGAAGCTAGGGTGGAGGTGTAGAGCGAGGGGCTGTGAGCTGGATCTTTCTTTTTTTAAAATTTTATTTATTGATTTGAGAGAAAGAGAGATATTGATTTGTTGTTTCACTTATTTATGTGTTGGTTGGTTGCTTCTTGTACGTGCCCTGACTGGAGATGGAACCCGCAACCTTGGCGCGTCAAGACAACACTCTAACCAGCTGAGCTACCCAGCCAGGGCTGTGAGCCAGACTTTGAAGGATGATAAGTTATCTACCAGGGAAAGTTAAGAGGAGCGGGCGTGCTCCCACCTACCCTAACAATTACCTGGGCTTCTCTGTCAGGTACTGCTCCCCCTGGGCTTTCCCTGAAAGCAACCAAAAATCAAAATGTGTCATATGTACTCATCTTCTTGTTAAAGCAAATTTAAAATATTTGCATTTTAATCTAAGGGTTCTTCACAGTGTTTTTATGGAGCACTAGAGGGACAACAAAACCATAAGAATGCAAATGTTAAAAGGAAGAAAACTTACGTTGCAAAGCCCCTTAGGGACCATCAGATTGATAGAAACAGAGTCCCAGAAGCATTGACATAAAAGCCTCCTATTTTAAAAGTGTGAGGCCACACCGTCGTCTTCTGATGAAGAGTCGTGAAATGATAATGCGTGTCTTTAAGTCTGTTAACCACTTGGGACATACTGTTTCTGCTCCTCGGCTTCTTCTCTTTATGTGGCCGTGCCATCCTGCTGTGTCCCGAGCTCATTTTAATCTGCCACTTGATTCATTGCACATTTTTAAAGCATGCTAAGATTGATGTTCTGGGAAAATCTCTGGTTTTACAATAGACCCCTTTTCTCAAGGTGAGTATGAAGTTTAGGAGCGCCCGCCCTGTGTAGCCAAGCATGAACACAGAGGGAGACCTTTATCTCTGATGATAGTGTTCTGTGGGAAGAGCTGAGAATGTCAGTAACTCATGTTGCAGTTTCACATTAAGTTGTCATTGAAGAGATGGTCTCATAATGACCAGCGATTAGAATGAATGTGTCATTGAAATCTACAATTCAGACAGGTTATGTCTCCTGTCATGCTGGCTTTTTAGAAATTGTTCGCTTAACTCCTGTCTCTGTTGAGGTTTTTGTCAGTAAGTAGGTAAAAATAAGAGAACACGTTAGTGTTTCAGTGCTTTGTTTCTTTAGAATCCCTGCCAGGTGCCTGGGGGAAGGGGGCGTCCTGAGCAGTGGGCTCAGTTCTTTACCTGCAGGACCCACCTGATGCCAGGCACACCTGCCATAAGCTAGAGTAGTGCTCAGTGCGGGGGTTCACACCCCGAAGAAAGGACTGGTAGGTGAAAAGGGAAGTACAATACCTGGGTTGAGGTCCAGCCAGCGTCACACACTAGCTCTGGACTTTGACTAGTAGCCCTGAGCCCTAGTCTCCTCATTCCTCGAACAGGGATGATCCCAGCATCTGCCTTCCCCTTAGGGTGGCTGGCTTTAAATCAGCTGGTGGCCATGACTGGTGTGGCTCAGTGCGCAGGGTGTTGTCCTGCAAACTAGAAGGTCACCGGTTTGATTCCAGGGTAGGGCACATGCTTGGGTTTCGGACCAGGTCTCAGGTTGAGAGCATGTGAGAGGCAACTGATAGATGTTTTTCTCTCACATTGATGTTTCTCTCCCTCTCTTCCCCTCTCTCTAAAAATAAATAAAATTTTAAAAAGATCACTTAATAAGTTGTGAAGTGCCTCAAAAAATATACAAAGGATTTTACTTATTTAATGTAACTGTATATTAAATCTGTGAACCTCCTACCTGGGTGAAGTGGAAATAGCCAAAGGGGTACTTTGGAAAGTATTTAAAGTGTACCATTTTCTGAATTTCCCTGGAAGTGGCTGGAGAAACGTACTTGGTACACATGTTAATACTGTGTTCTGTGCCCTCCGAGAGGAGGCTGTGGAGGTACTTCATCAGCTATAAAGGGTTATGCAGCTCTGAATCATTGTGTTTGATGTTCTGTCTGCCAATGCTTTGGGTGGGGCACAAATTGGGGGTAATGGCATTTCTGTAACACAGTGGTTAAACACACCAGCTTTAGAGTTGGATCACCAAGACTTGCATCTTTGCTCTACCTTATACCATGTGAGACTTGGGGCAGATTACCTCTTTGAGTCTCACTTCCTTGTCTATAAAATGCAACTGGTAATACCAGTCATGTAGAGTTGGGTGAGGAATCAATGAGAAAAAGTGTGCAGTTCTTGGTCATTGTGTTAGGATGGCTCGAGTAAAAGTATATAAGATGGGGTTTGATGCAAGGGAAATCCAATCAACTCGGTTCCTTTAAACCAATGAATAGTTGTTGGCCAAGGTAGGTCTGCATTAGTGAAAAGTAAAGTTATACTTTTAAATGTTTTATTACATGCACATGTGTATATATAATGACATAGCCAATGAGTATAAAGGTTATTACTACCTAAACCACCACCAGGGCCTATTTAAAGAATAGATTAAAGTCATTTGTGATTCACCTATGAATCCAAAGCTTTGGTGTTGCCAGCATCTTATGAAAAATATTTGAGCCCTGGCTGGTGTAGCTCAGTGGATTGAGCGCGGGCTGCGAACCAAAGTATCGCAGGTTCGATTCCCAGTCAGGGCACATGCCTGGGTTGTAGGCCACGGCCCCCAGCAACCACACATTGATGTTTCTCTCCTCTCTCTCTCTCTCCCTCCCTCCCTTCCCTCTAAAAATAAATAAATAAAACCTTAAAAAAAAATATTTGAAACACTTCCTCTCTTAAGCAGTCCTTGCGTGTTGTTGGAAGATAGATGTTCTTGGTAAACCAGATTTTGTGACGTAAGATTGAACGCAGACCCAGCCCACACCTACAAACTCAGAACCATTCGGCTCTAAATCAGTTTGCATCTTCGTGTCCCAGGACGTTGCACGTCTGCCAGGTCACAGGTTATCTTCTTAAGTCATTAATCCAATTTTATATTACTAGAGGCCTGTTCAGCCATTTTGAAGGGGCAGGGATGAGGGGGTGAAGCACTATAGAAGAGCCATTGTCAAACCAGGTGATTATTCTGACTCTCACCGTTGCATCCCTCTGACGCCCGGTCTGGTTGCACCCGGTGCCAGGGCCTACACAGAGACTCAGGCCTGGCTGCTCTCCTCGTGTGGCTGCTGCTGTGTGGAGAGTGGAGAGGGAAGGTGGTGGCAGTGGCAAGACTGTCCGCTGTATTGTTTCAGAACTAGACAGAACAGGAACAGGTTTGGGCATTCTAATCTGTACCCTGGTCCATTTAAATTCAGACCGTTATGAGCCATGGTAAGTGAGAGACTTCCTCTGATTTCTTCCCCTTGGATATTGGCAAGGAGGCAAAATATATCAGAGTAGATGGTGGTTGTATGGCTTGTGAATGTTTGCTAAGTGGCGACATCCCCTCTGGGAATAGGCACTCTTATAAATTATTCATGACTGGAATTGGATTTTGCTCTCATCCAGTACTTTACCAGCCTCTGCTGATAGAAAAGGCACAGCAGAATTTGTTCCTGTACACACTCCTCTGCCATACTTTCATTTTAAAAGAGTAGCCAAATTGCTCACAACATTGAAAGGCATACTGTTAGGTAATGGGGTAACAGGGCCATCAGTATGACTTGTTACCACAGTATTACAGAATAAAATCGTACTGCATTCATGAGGTAATTTTGTATCTTGACCAGCAGACTAAGAAAAACCAAGAAATGGTGGAGGGTTCTTTGTAGATAGTTCTTACAATTAAAAAAAAATTCTTGTAATTAGTGATGATCAGGCTGCCAGAATTCCAGAAGAAGGCACCCCTAATGATCATTTAGAGCAAAGTACTTCCCAACTTTTAGTTGGAACTGCCTTTGGTTTGTCTAGGCTACTATGTGAAAGATTAGTCCACAATGTTGGATGTCTCTTTTCTTGGACTTGGAAGCAGTGTTGTGAGTGGGGTGGAATGCTGAGGGAGAGACCCAGGGTCCTTTAGTAACTTCACAGGGTTTGGCTTTGATAGAACAAGAAGTTAAGCCCCGATTTGACTTCAAATGGAAGAATGCTAAATTTCCTTTTTCGAGTAAAGAACCAAGCAAAACATGTATATGTACTTTTAAACACTGAACTTTCTTGTTGCAGAGTTAAGAGGCTGTCGGGGGTAGCCGACAGCTGGATCCTGGTGCTATTGGTACCACGGTACCTGAAGTGCACAGGCTGGTAGCCACACCTGACATTAACAAGTGAGTGGTAACCTCTCTGCCGCTGGCTCGCAGCTACTGTTTCCATAGAAATGGCTGTCGGGATCAGTGGAAACGAGGTAAGTGAAAGTTTTCGCTGATCCTTGTTTCCATCAAGCTGACGTCTGTTTCCCTGGCAACAGCAGTGGACAGCAGCCAGGCACTAGCAACAGATTCAGTAGAGCTCTCTCACTTGTCAGCTGTGGCTATCATCTGTCCCTGACGAGTTCTTTAAAATGCATAGCACAGACCTCTGAGAACCCAAGAGGCACCTCTGGCCACATGTGCCCTCCTGGGCACCCATTTTGCCAGTGGAGAGCCTTGTTCTGAGCAGCTGCTCCATCAGTAGCCTCCCCTCCGCTGCACTCTGGCTGGTGGATGTACAGTTCAGGAGAAGGGGAGAGGTGGTTCAGGGCATCCGTGTTGCAGGGCAGGCTGTTTAGTCTGTTGATCCCAAATCTTAAGAGAAGAGAATTCATTGCATTGCTTTCATCCACAGACCCAGCTTTTCTTCATAAAGCCATTAGTACTTTAATGGTTGAAATTAAAGCCATAACTTTCCCGTATTCCCTGTTCGATGGGTGGCATTAACAGTTGCTATCACTTTTACAATGGAAGGGATATTTATGAGTTTAATAATTTGACTTCTGGTGAGAAACATATTTGATAAATGTCTCTAAGTATCAGCCTTATGCCAGTCCTTTTTTCGTCCTTTTTTCCTCCTTTTGTGTAATATTCTTTTGCAGGTTGGTAAAATTGCTTACAGAGATGAAATATTGGTAGAGCAAGGCAGCTAAGTATACAAAGACTGGTATGTCCATATGTAGGGAACTGTTTTTATTAAAGTTTAGCAGTTGTTCCTTTCTGGAGTTTCATTTTACTATTTCAGCAAGTGTGTGTGCTGAAGGTGTAAGTATCTTCCTGTGTGTGAAATAACATTCACAGGTCCCACAAAGCAAAGGAGAGCCATCACTGCTCGCCTGGTGTGTGCAATGAGGACACACAAGGCAGGGGCACAGAATGAGTTGTTGGGCGCTGTCTGATTTTAAACATTTAACGATATTGTGAAATATGTTTTCTCTGAAACAAAACAAACATCTGGGAGTCAGAGGTGTATCTCTGAGGACTGAATGAAGATGTGGATCTATGAAGTTATGAGAATTTAGATAGGCTGTCTAGAAGAACATTGAAAAATTGTGGATTTCCTGGCGGGACCTTTCTTAATGACCTTGTTGCTCAGTAATGTGGACCAGGACAACTGTGTTTGGTTTGGAGGCACTATTAAGGGCTAATCCTGTATCACCTGGTTGGGTTCACTATAACAGACTAATAAACAGAAAACTTTGTTAGATAACTTTTTTCTTTGTCTTAGACTTCTTAAGAAAAAATGGCTTGAAGTAATTCATTTAATGATTTTTTTTCAAGTGCCTACCCAGTGGTATTGTATTTGCCAAGTGCTGTACTAGGTTTTAGGGCTGCAGTGGTGAGACATAACAGAGTTCTTATTTTCATGAAGTGTATATCTAATGGGGGGAGACAAAAATTACAAACTTTTATCAATTCTTGGAAAGGCAGGTACATGGTGCTGTGAGAGTGTTTAACAGGCACCACTGATGTCTACAGCGTGAGGGGAAGTATCCTGGAGGAAGGGAGGAGTGAATGAATAGCCATCATATCCAGGCTAGGTGGGAGGAGAGGCTGGGGGAGAGAGGTCCAGCCAGAGGAAAAGCCCATGCAGAGGCCATACAAGAGGAAGGAACAGAGGACATTGGAGGAACTGAGCAAGGCCAGGGTGGCAGGCAGCTGGGGAGCAGGGAATGGAGGGGAGAGAGAAGACAGCTGATCAGCAGAGGCCAGATCACAAAGGTCCTTCCAGACCATGTCACAGACCTAGGTCATTAGTAAAACAGTAAGGGAACCCACTGCTGAATTTTAAACAAGAAGTAATGTGATTTGTATTTGTGTTATATAAAAATTATTTGGTGTTCTGATATCTTCAGCTTACCTTTAAATGCTTTAAAATAAGATGACTTTGCCGATGGATGGAAAGTTGGATAGATAGGTGATAAAGCAAATGTTAGTTGTGGAATCGGAGTGGTAGGCATTTGGGTGTTCACTATTAGTCCTTTTTACTTTTATGAATGTTTGAACATTTCTCAGTAAAATTTTGGAAAAATCTGCATGTAAAAATCCCTCTGGCCGAAGCAGTGTGAATGGACTGGATGGGCACTGAGTCTGGGTGCGGGAAGACCAGTGTAGGACTGTTCTAATCCACATTCAGTGACAATATAGTAATGGTGTGAGTGAACCTCTCACCATAAACAACTGTAAAACTGGCCAAAATATATGAAGCAGTTTTTTTTTTCCTCGGAAGATGGAAACAGGTAACACAGGACTGGATCCCAAAGAGAAGGGAAACACATGAAGTGTCCCCCACAATTGTCCTGTCTTTCTGCCGAGACACTTTTAGAATTGTGGTACAGGGAGGCAGGGCCCTGCAGAGACAGCGGCCTGTCTGCTGCAGAGACAAAGAGCAGAGCTTGGGCTGCTGAGATAGCTGGAATTTTCAGGGCACAGTCTTGGAGAGGGGCGTTCTGAGAAGGGGCTCCGGAAATCTCTCTTACATATTTAATCATGTACTAAGTTGCTAGGTGCCAGATGAGAATGAGAACCTCACAGTGCTAGTGGACAGAGGAGTTCTGACCAGATGGAGTAGACTGACCTTGATGAGTCTACCGGAGATTCATTTGAGGCCTCACAAATGCAAGGCAGTAGGGGTGCAGTTGCTTTAGCCCCAGAGTAAGCATCACTCGAAACCTGCCCCAACAGGTCTTACAAACAAGCTGCAGAAGCATCAGGCCAAGTGGCCAATCAGTCAAACACCTGCTGAAACAGAAGTCAGCATCCATTAAAGGAAGACACCAAAATCCAGATTTCCCAAATGTTTTCCCACATCATTA
>PVIA01013232.1:0-33237 GCA_004024845.1 Tonatia bakeri | reverse complement strand
ACCACTTATTTTTAAGCATACAGAAGAATTATTTGAGAAAGAGGAAAAACATTTGAACAACCCAAAAAATGTATATATTTATTTTATAGCAAAATAAAATGATACCAAAAACTGAAAAGTAAGCTCAATTATTGATAACATTACATTCCTATTGGGACAAAATCTATAAATTAATATATATTCCATTCAGTTTTGACTTATTTATAATTTTTGTAAAGTTTCTGGAACATCTAATAGCTACTATTTTTCTAAAAAATCTGTTTACATCATTTTCTTCTTGTCTTAGGATATAATATAGAAAAATATTTTGAAGCATTGCATAATCAAATTGAATGACCTAATAAGCAGACTACCCACACTTTGAGTAAAAAAATACATTGAGATTGCTTTTAAATATATAGTGGATGATCTAGAAATGTCTGAATTTAGTAAGCTAATTGGATCAAATTCTTAGTTTGATAGAAATTCTGAAGAAGACACAGAAAGATATTTAATTTACTCATTGTATCATATAGTTCAGACCCTACCTATTCAGTATCAAAAGAAAAAAGATGAAATTATGCATTGTAAAGAAAAATAAAGTAGATTATTAAAAATTTTACTAACTTGTTTCTTATTTTTTTTCAAGAAAGCATATAAATACAAAATCCTCCCACTAACCAGTAATCAGGAAGAAATGAACAATAGTCAAATAAGATGATACAGTTACTTATCTTCCTGACAAAAGGTACTGAGACCAATAACACCTACTGAGGACTGGGATGAATGACCTCACAGAAGAACGGAGAAACAGTACACTCTTGGGAAAACAAAAGTGTTTGCAGCACGCTCACTCCTGGAAACCTACCTTAGCATCAGAGGATAAGGACTCTTATGGTATTGTTAGTAGAGACAAAGCCTAGGGGCGAAAATCCTCAAATAACAGAACAGTTACCTGGATTGTTTTACTTGCATTCTGTGGAGTATTGTGTAGGTTTATGAAAAGAAAGTGTGATACAGAGCTATTCCATCTCACTTAGGGAGATATTCAACAGGTATTATTGAGAGAGAAAACGTGATAGAAGAAAAGGTGCATCTTGTCATACGATGCACAAGAGTTAAGTTGAAATGAAAGATAGACCTAAATGTAAGATTTAAAGTGATGAAAATTAAATAAAACAAGAGAATAGTCTTTGTGAACTATCCATTAAAAACTTAAACAATGGATCATAATCAAAACCTTTTTTATCTTTGAAATGCAACATTGAGAATATTAAGACTACTCAGAGACATGAGGATAGTATTTGCAAATTGTACATCTGATAAATAACTCATATTTCAGGAATACAAGCATAAATTTGCAATTTAATAAACCTTGATTTGAAAAAATAATCAAAATTTTGAAAATATGCTTTACCAAGTAAATATACATATGGTAAATAAGAAAACTAAAATATACTCAACATCATTAGTTTAATAAAAATGCAAAAGAAAACCACAATAACATAACACTATATACTCACTAAAATATCCATATTCAAAAAGAATAATAATATTAAGTGCTGAGAAGATGTGAAGAAGACTATATCTTACTACATCATAGTGAAAATACAAAATGGCACACCACTGTAGAAAAAAAAAAGGTGTGTGATTTCTTAAAAAGCTAAGCATAAACTCCAGAAATTCAATAATAAGTATCTACCTAAAAGAAATAAAAACACACATTCACATGAAGATTTGTACCTTAGTACCTATGGTGGTACTATCCCTGATAGTGCAAAACTGTAAATAAAGTAAGTGTCAATCAGATAGTGAATAGATTTTTTTAAGTGTTATGCAAACATACAAGGAATTGTACTATTCAACAATACAAGAAAATGAACAACTAACATATACAAGATGGATGATCCCTAAAACATTCTTACATGAATGCGTTAGTACTTTGAAAATCTAGAAAAGCCCATACTATAGACACAGAAATCGGCTCAGAGGTCTCTGAGGGCAGGGAATGGGCAGGGCACTGGCTGCAAATGAACACATGAATGTTTTGTGCAATGATGGAAAATATTCTAAGCTTGGATAGTGGCAGTAGTACACAGTTATCCAACTGTATAAATGTACTAAAACCTTCTGAATTATACCATTTAAATATGTGAAGTATATGGTATGTAAATTATACCTCAATAAAGCTACTGAAAAAACTAGAGTTCAGTATATAACAGTTCATGCCAGACATCTTATGAGATTCAGGAGCGTCTGAAATGCCTAGGAGCTCCTTGTAGGAGAAAGAATATTGGATGGCTCCATAAGATGTGAGCACTATCGGCACACCGGAATGACTGCAATATATAGTGTTTATGAACCAGCACATTCTCGGTATTTTTTTACAAAGGGTGCACAGAAAGTTTACACAGTTTTTCACACCTAAAGTTTCTTAAATTCTCCTTTCAATATCTATGACTTTAGGTAAAGGATTTCATTCACTCCGGACTCCTATTCTTTCTTCTCTCCACGGTGGTTTTCTTGCTTTTAGCCTACTCTGACCAGGCACGAATTACCACACTTGAACTGATTCTCTGACATAATGATCATATCAACTACTTTTTACTCAGTCCTGATAAAATTACATATAATTGAGAATATATAGAATCTTTCTGAAACCTATTCAAGATTGTCACCAAATCTTAAAGGTCTTCACTGTCTATGTTCAAAGATTTTTTGATTGTACCAGTCTTACTCTTCCAATGCCTAGTAGAAGATTGTAGGAACCTCCATCCCTTCTTTCTTTTCCTGTGTAAACCCAGAAATACATACACATAGCACAAAAAAGGAGAATTTTTGCTAGTTTCACAGAGATATGTTTTTGTTACTGTAACATGAAATTCTATCTGTTCTCTGTAGTAAACAAATGCATTCAACTACATTGAAATAGATATTATCAATATATGAAATTTGTCTACAAATATACAAGTATACAGTAATTTTCAGTCCTGAATAACCAAGACTTATATCAAAGTTCATACATTGTGATGTAAACAGGGCATTGACAAGTAAATACACATATAATGTATGTGTGGGAGACTGTTGTTGATTGTACAAATGGAGAAGTTATACATTCTATCTCTCTGATGGTTGTCATACACAAGTATATATTATATACTAATTTACTTAGTAGAAGGTCAAAAACGTGATGTTTCAAAATAAAACTTAGTAATTTCTAATATTTTCTTATTTATTTCAAAATTGTGCAAGCTAAACACTTCAGGTCATTCCAAACTGTCTTGGTCTTTGGTGAATTACTTGCATCATGTGATACACTTAAACTCAGAAACTGTATACCTTGCCTTCAATAGTCCACACACAAACACACACACACTCACACACTGATACATACGTGCAGGCATATATAAAATTTCAATATCTTGTTATCATCCAATGATGTTTGAGGTTTGTTTTCAAGTCCCTGGATCTGTTTCTTTGGTAAACCTCTCAAGTTTTCATAATTAACCTATTACAAGTTTTCCAAATACTACTTTATTGCAAAACCCAGAGTAGCCACTTGAAATAATATTTTCTCAGATGTTTTTGTAAGTTTGCTACAAACCTTCTCCCCTTTTTAGAAACAACTTAGAATTTTTTTAAAAAATATTTCTAAACTGATAGAAAAACAAATCACCAAGTGGGACCTACACTTAAAGTTATCTAAGACTTCTTTATATTGTCATATAAATTTTATTTCAATTATATCCAGTCCATAACAACATATTTTCCCCAAATATGTCTGAGCTGAACAATATATCCATGATGCATCCATGGCATTGGAAATATAACAGGAGACATCGTGACACCTATCTGAAATGTGGGCATATCTTTGCAATGGATAGCTTTCTTGACCCCATTCATGGCTCACTTTTAACATGATGATTGTTTAGTAGAAAAACAATGTTCTCTACAGTTTAGGAATTGCATAAAGCAAGCAGAATGCAGTGTTTTAATTCAATGTGGCCTTTTTGGATCACACAACAAGCAAGCTGTCATTTTAAAGTCTGTAGCATGATGTTATTACTATTTTAGCCTGTTTTTTTTCCCTTCCTTCCATCTTTCCTTCCTTTCTTTCTTCTTCTGTTTATCTGTGTTTTTCACCTACCCTTAGTATAGACATCTTCAGTTGTCACCCAGTCTACATATATCTGACATACCTCTAAGTGCATATGTGTTTTTCAGATAATAGTAACAGGAGGTGAATACTCTATCAGAAAAGCAAAATACCTTGAAACAATGGATTTGTGCTGACTTCTCACTGGTGAAACTGTGAGAACTGGCCATGCCTGTTTCCAGGCATGTAGGAAATTTAGGTTTTGTTTTGATTTTAATTTGAACACATGCTTCCACCTCTAAATAAAAGCAGTATCAGATTTCTACTGGTAAGAAAGAAGAGCAGAATAGATATTGGATAGCAACTATGTGTCTACCCATGTCGCAAATCCTAGACTATGACCCCAAGTTCTAATTTTCATAAAAACTAGAAATCTTGATGCTTGGATCTCTGTGTAATGTCGAAAACAAACAAAACAAAACAAAGTCATCAGATGCCAGAATATTTGAACAACTAGTTTAGCCCTGGTTGGTGTGGCTCAGTGGATTGAGTGTCAGCCTGTGAACTGAAGGGTCACTGGTTCGATTCCCAGTCAGGGCACATGCCTGGGTTGTGGGAGAGGTCTCCAGCTGGGGGCTCATGAAAGGCAACCATGCATTGATGTTTCCCTCTTTCTCTCCCTTCCCCTCTCTAAAAATAAATAAAATCTTGAAAAAAAATTAGTTTAGTTGTCTAGTACATGATGATAACTAATAATCTTTTCAGATTCTCAACCTGTGCTCCATTTTTCCACATACGCTACCTGCTAAAACATATACACACCCTCCCATTCACATTTCTGCCACAGTACTATGATTATAATTTGTTGTTGTTGCTTTTTTTTATCTCCTCTCTCCTTGTTTCATCACACATTCCTACTGACTCTAAAGGACTCTGAGATTCTCTTCGCTTTGTGTGGCCTCTTGGGAAGTGTAGCTGGGCTTTTTATTCTGACACTTTTCTCTAGTGAGGAAAAGCATCCTGGGATTATTACACATATAATTCTTCTCCTACACACTATCTTTTGGTTCAGTTTCCATCTCAATAAATTCACAAGAATTTGTTGCTGAGTTGTGGCTATATTCACTCTCCTTGTTAACGATATTGTTAATGAGGACATAGAAAGAACCTCAGATATTTGAAATAAGGATTGTCAGAATAGCACATTAGTACTCCTGCTGATATAGTCTCTTTATTTGACAGGTTCCATGTACTATCAAAAATTATTGGGAATATTGGAACTTAAGAAAATGTTATTTGTGTGTGGCAAGGGGTTGGTGTGGAGGAAATGGAACTTGGTGTTTACTACTTATAGAATACATGTAAATTTCCTAGTATGGGACTAGAACCTGTCTGGGAAGGATGATAGCATTTCTTCTGGGAATCATCTCCCAGGATAGGGAACTAACTGCTTAGAGAGTCATGTCATATAAAACAGGTGAAGCTTCTTTAACTGTGAAGCGTGATTACTGTCAACTTATTTATAATTATACATTTCATGGTTAAATCAATAATGTTTGTGGAAATATAATTACTGAAATTCCTTAAAGGTTGACTTTATAACAAATCTCTATTTTTTTAATTACTATAATTTTTCAATATCAGGAAAAAAGAAACTCATTTTTTGGTTGGGACTGATTATATCATGCATTTTTATCTAAGTTCTGTATATTTCTACTGTGTGTTTTCAGTTCTTATTTATTTCTTTGCCCCATATCTATTTTGATTGTTTTATTTAATGGAATTGTACTCATTCCGTATGCTATTTTACAACCTCCCTGGAAATGGGCAGAAATAAGTATTAATACATACTCCTATGTAGTAGGCACTTTCCAAGATGGCCATGAATAATTTCTGTCTCCTGAAATTCCCACAGTTGTCTAATGCTATCCCCTTCAGTATGGGCCAGATCTGCTGACCCATTTGTGATGAACACACTGCATAAAACATTATGGAATATAACTTCTGAGATTAAGCTACAAGGACTGGCTTCCATCTTGTGTGCTCTCTCTCACACACACAGTTAGTTGGTTAAAGCACAACTGTTTCAGGTAATTTTTTACGAAGCAATAAAAAACAAAAATAAGTTCTGAACTTAGCTATCCTGTTGGGGAATATCACATAATACCTTATGTACTACAGATAATAGCTCAATCATTTTCGTGGAATCATAAGACTCAAAGAGCCACATACTTGTAGTACATGAACCTACTATAATCTTGATTCTTGCTCTGGGCCCCAATCAAAACGGTAAGCCTCCAGATAACTCAATAACGGATAATATTAGTACATCCAAGATTGGTTTGCAATACACCTGAAGGAAAGGCATCTTAACAAGTGTTATGTATCTTTCTTGGTAGGATATAAACTACTTAGCAACCTGCCTGTACAAAAACAAGGATATCATATACACTGCCGATAGCTGGGCCCCTAAAAATTTCACCTAAAAGAAGATCTCCTAATTTCCAGTGGTTTATTTTCTAACCTCTGGCCACATATTTCCTACTAAAGTGTCGTACTTAATTGCAAATTCTTAATCACCATTTAATTTTATCTAATTAACATGATGTCCAATTAACATATTATAATTTTGGTTCAACATTCTGAAATACACAGAATTATAATATGAATAATGTCTCAGTGAACTATAGTAGGGCAGAGAACGGAGCTGCTAACATTCTGATTTCAGCGAATAAAAGTGGGAAGAGACTAGGTAGGTTGAATGAAAAAAGTGAAGGGATGAAACAAAAAAAAATCTCATAAACACAGATGATAGTATGGTGATTATCAGAGGGAAAGGTGGGGTGAAGGGAGGTGAGAGAGGGTAAAAAGGGACTAAATGGTGATGCAAGGAGACTTGACTTGGGGTGGTGAACACACAATGCAACAGACAGATGATGTATTATAGAACCATACCCCTGAAACCCATATGATTTTATTAACCGATGGCACCCAATGAATTCAATTTAAAAAAGAAAGAAAAGTTTTTCTACTATTTTTGTCACATAAAAGCCAAGTCATTTTGGTCTTTCTTAAAGATGGGCATAGAAATAAAGCATTGACTAAATAAATATGCATATATCAGGTTCCAGAGATTGGTTGAATTACTCCAGTGAATATATTACATCCTCCATAGCAGCTGAGTTTGAGTCTACATCCTGACTAAATGCATAGTGTGCAGTCATCTGCAATGATACAGCTCATCTTATAGAGGCCTGACATGTACATTTTACAGGGATGTGATAGGGCACAACCTTTGCAAATGTCACATCTTTGTTCGTGACGATTACTTCTACAATCCCTTCCATAACACACCACTGTTTTTTATTTAGCTATCGTGGATGATTAGTTAGCAGTCTGATGGGTTTCATTCAACTGGGTCTTCCTACCACAATTACCTTTCTTCTCTAGATCAGGAACATGTATTAGGATTTTACCTATTGGTAATTATATTATGTCCAATTCTATATTAATAAACCAGGAAAAAAATAAACCCAGGATCTATTTAGAAACCTGTGAAATTTCATTTGTCTTATGATGTTCATTAGTTCCCACTCTAGTTTTGCTCATAATAGTGTTTTGAGTGACAAGGCATTCATCTGTGTTAGTTCAGACTTCATGCCTAAGAGTATGATTCACTAAAAAGTAGGGTATCTCCTTTTCTAACATGTTTGCCTTGGAAAAAGTATTGTCAGTTTTCTTTTAAAGGAGCAGAGAAATAATTAATGTATAACTTTAGGATGAGTTTCAGGGCCCTTCTGCAAGGTAATATTTATCCTTCACATATTGGGCTCAGGCACTGTGAATGGGTTTGATGAGAAAAGCAAGTGGTTCACTGAATTTGTATTTTTATGGCTTATATCAAATTGTGCTTCTTAGATTTCAAGTTTGTACAATTACATA
Source organism: Tonatia bakeri (assembly GCA_004024845.1). NCBI lineage: Eukaryota > Metazoa > Chordata > Mammalia > Chiroptera > Phyllostomidae > Tonatia > Tonatia bakeri. The sequence goes on along the minus strand of PVIA01013232.1, from coordinate 25,220 downwards.
AGTTGAGTAGCACCTTGGCTGGCTTTCCTTCATCCTGCCCTTGGGAATCATGGCCTGTTAGCAATCACTCCAGTCTTCATCTCCATTGAACTAGTTGTATCCACATTTCCTCTGACAATTATGTTTCTCCCTGGCTTCACAGATTATATAATATATTAGAAGATAATGTGGAGATATCTATATCTTTACTTACACTTATGTTTAGGATGGATGGGTAAAAGGAAGGAAAGAAGGAAGGAAGGAAGGAAGGAAGGAAGGAAGGAAGGAAGGAAGGAAGGACCAGTAGTTTTAGGATATAAACTTGTGAGATCTGTATAGGTTAGCCAGACTAAACCTTGTGGAAAAAACTGGTATCTGAGTGAATATTGAAGAAGAGGAAATTTTGGGGGAATCTGTCAAGTGGATAATTGGCCATCTGGAATTAGAGACTCCCCAAAGAAGGACAGCTAACAAAAGGTTCCCAGGCAGGAAGTTTTTCACATCTGAGAACAAGCAGGACCAGTAAAATTAGAACAAAGTAAACAAGATAAAATAAAGTTAATGTGAATCATTGTAGAATTTGTAGGCTATTTTAAGTAATTAGTATTTTATTTTCATTGAAAAGCAAAGCCATTGAAAGGGTTTTAGGCAGAGGACATAAGATCTGCTTTAGGTTTTAAAAGGAACACTGAATGGCGTATGTAGTGTGGCAAGAGTATAATTTAATGAATGTTCATTTAGTTAATAGTCGATGATAATCATTACTTGCACAATGTACAAATCATCAAAATATATCTCTAATGTCACTAGACTTATTGGAGTGAGCACTTCATAAGGTATATAAATGTCTAATCAGTATGTGGTATACCTGAAACAAACATAATTTCTATGTCAACTGTAATTGAAAAATAAATTAAATGTATATGAATGAATGCATGATGTACAAATACATTCCCTTTATCATCTTTCCTGACCATGATGCATGATATATCCATTCTGTGTTACCATGCATTACTTTTCTTATTCCCCCTAATTTAATATCATATATGATTAAAACCCTTATTATTGAGAACTACCTTATGGGAGATTATTACATTATTGAGGCAGTATGCAATCGTAATATATATGCACACACATTTTTAAGCAACAATTATTTTAATTCAGTCATCCATCCTGCCTCTGTGATATTTATGCCTGGTATTTTCTATTTAAACCATGCAATGATACTATAAATTAAGTGAACAAATACATACAAAATTCTTAAAAATAAAGTCTCATACCTCCTCAATAAAAGTTAGCTAATATTATTCTCTTGTTATAGTTATGATAAATAAATAAAAGTCATTCTTACAATATAATTGATTGTCCTATTATTGTCTGTATTTTTTCTAAATATTGGATGATTAAAGTGTTTGTTTTGACTGTTCGTGAATACTTGTAATTTGTATTGACATATAATAGATCGAGTTTTACAGCAGAACAGACATAGTAAGAAGTCAGGAAGACATACTAGCATTGCTGATCTCATCTTTCATTAGTCATATAAGACTGCATCCTTTACTCGGACCTGAAAAGTAGAGTTCACAATGCCTTATTTGCACAATGTAAAAATGTGTACCTTGTATGAAGTATTACGTAGGATGTAACATGATATGAAAATGAAGTTTATTATTCTAAGTTTTAACAAGTTTTTCAGAGGCAAGGAGAAATTTTCTATAGTAATTTTGCATAAATTTGATGAATATTATGTCAATAAGTTTGGTGAAATGGTGAGTTGGTGAAAAAAATATATTTTTTAACTTGAGAAAATGTGGATTCCCTTTTTAAATCTTAAAGGTATAATTTTTAATATATTGGTTCCATCCTTTTTATTTTTAAATAATTTATTTCTTTTTTGAGTGTTGAGCAATACCAAGCTGAAAGTAACCTAAACATTCAATGATAAATAATTTGGAATAATTTACATAATGAATCATAGAGTATCAACTGATTAAATTATGGTTAGTTATAAAACAATATCTAGTAGACTGTAATGATATTGTTAAAAATAATAACAATAACATGTCTGAATGAGAAATGTGTTGTTTAATGGTGAAACTTTCTGGGCACTGTGCCTAGCTTTGAACTCTGGTCTTTTTCTCACTACTTCAAGCAAATTCTTAAATATTCCATACCACAGTTTCCATTCAGAAGCTGAGCAGAATGATGGATACTAATATATTTAAAGCACTTAGAACAGTGCCTGTCCTACAAGTTTAATGATCATTATGTAAGAATTTTCTGTAATAGATAGCACTAAAAATACATGTGCACACACTAAATAAGAACTTGTACACAGAAAAGGCAATGAAGCATATTTTAAAACAAGATTAACAGTGGTTTTCCTGAATGAGTGGGATAATACATGTATACTGTCATGCTTACTCCTTAAAGGATTTCTAATAACCATGTATTTTAATAAGCAGATAAATAATCAAAGTTTAAGGAATAAATTTTTAATTATCTACTAATTAAAAATCATTTTTATAAAATTATACTATATATTTTGTGGTAGTATTTTTTTGTTTTGTTCACAAAGTATTTGGAAAATAATGTTTCTAATCATTTCTCTTTACTGAAAAATATTTTAAAACTTTGACTATATAAAATAATTTTTGAGAAAAAACACAGGAGTGTTATGAGAAAAAAAAAATTATAGCAATGCCCTTCTCTTAAAGAAGAAACTTCCAATATGCCCTAGACCATAATGGCTTAAAACAGTTTCAAAGGTAATTATTCTTTAAGTATCACACCACTATAAATATACCTTACCTGTAATGTGAAAACTTACAATGTGATATATAATTGCAGAACCTTAAAGTATGCAGAGCAAGGAAAATAAGTGATTTGAGGCATATAAATACATCATCTTGGGTAATATTCCAAATAACAGAAATAGCAAGAAAAATACATATTAACAAAGAAAATTCAGATTGTGACAGTACCCACAGATAAAAAGAGATGAAGAATCAGAAAGAAGTAACTTGTCAGGTATCAGCATTTTAATTCAAACACACACAGGCTTGAATGTATTGGAACACTTGGGAAGAGAAAGTAATGGCTTGTTGGCCAGATACAAAGGGAGTTGCTTACTAAATACAAGACTTTACAGTATCCTATGAATGAATGAACATTCTCTGTCAACATTCCTAGACAAGAGAGAGATTGCACTGATTACAGACCACAGATTAAAGATGACCATGTGTCTTTTCTTGGTAGAGTAGCACCAGGAAGCCCAGAGTGGCTATATGATGGATTTGTGGCCATGTTTATTAACTTCCTTCTTTCTCCATTTTTAATGTAATAAGGTGGATCTTGCTCCATAAGTTTTGAATTTGACTTTTACTTATTCTGGTTAGACCAATTTCATTTTTACTTCCTGCAAAAATGAATTCAATTGTTTGTCCTGTGTAAATAATGCTTATAAAGCCATTGTGTAGCTTTTACTGGAGTCTACTTTTTTTTAAGATTTTATTTATTTTTTAGAGAGGGAATGGAGGGAGAAAGAGAGAGGGAGAAACATCAATGTGCGGTTGCTGGGGGCCGTGGCCTGCAACCCAGGCATGTGCCCTGACTGGGAATCGAACCTGTGATGCTTTGGTTTGCAGCCCGTGCTCAATCCACTGAGCTATGCCAGCCAAGGCAGGAGTCTACTTTTATTTCAAAGGAGTAAAATCAGAAGAGAAGGGTAGCAAAATACTGTACCTAAATTAATTTTAAATAGAAGAAACTAAAAATCAGAAATATAGGATATTAATTATTGGTCTATTGAGTATTTAATTTTTTGTTTCAACTCATAACAGGTGTATATCCATATCTTTAAAGAAAATGTATATAATTAATATGTATGTATTAAACACACATTTGATATAGCAATATAATATTTAGTATTTCTCAGTTCATACTGGAACACTTTAAGTGTAACACTATGAGAAATAAATTTATAAGACCACATTTTCACAGCTTATCAGTAAGTAATTGAGCATATTACTAATTCCATTTGTTTTCAAAGAGAATAATGCTATTTAGTTAATTGTTGTGTTTAATTTCAAATGGTTTATATGATTATGTTTAGAGTGTACTTATTAATTAATATATTAGACATCTTTAAAACATTTTTTATTCTTTTATCAGGTGATGACTATAGTAATACCTAGGAGAGAAGCATGGGAAATTATTGAAGGACATTTTTATGTTAAGAAACTTTATGTTGTAGCTGTAGGTATAATAAAAAATGTAGTAGAAGTGTCCTGACAAAGAAATGTCCTGTCAATTCTGACAAAGGAACTGGAGTTTCATGAGCTATAAAAGGGATTTATGCTACTGTTTTATAGCTACAAATTCATAGAAAACAATCAGGCTTTTTTGTACTTCATCACTTTCTCTTTACAGTCTTGGTTTTCGAAGTTTGTAAGAAATAAAAATTAACTTGCACTCAAATTTTTACCATTAACCTACTCCAAAAAAGTTGTCTGTAAGTTTTATGTCCTTCTTCCTTAAAAGAAATTAGCAGATACAATTTTTTACATTTTGAATCACATCACTGCATCTCTGTTTCAAGAAGAATGCTTTAGTCTGCAATTAATGTAATCATTTCTCATCCCTTCATAAAACATCTAGTGTTTTATTAATTACTTTATTTTCAGACCCTGTATTTTTTGAGAATCATAAAAGAATAAGACATCATTCTTACTCCAAATGGCTCAGAGATAATGACCTAATTACAGTAACATTAGAAGGAGGAAGATGAGAAGTGGGGAAATTTAAACAATTTCAGCACCTACTATATGGCAGACCTCTTGTTCAGAGATTTATAAACATTCTTTTTTTTAAAGATTTTATTTATTTATTTATTTATTTTAGAGAAAGAAGGGAGAGAGAGAGAAACATCAATGTGCAGTTTGCTGGGGTCCATGGCCTGCAACCCAGGCATGTGCCCTGACTGGGAATCGAACCTGCAATGCTTTGGTTCGCAGCCCACGCTCAATCCACTGAGCTACGCCAGCCAGGACTATAAACATTCTTTTACACACCCTTCATAAGGAAGAGATACATTACTGTTCTAAATGTATAGATGAAAAATCTAAAAAAATGAAACATAAGAGACATTCTTAAGTCACCAAGCTAAGGTGTGACCCTTGGGCCTCTTCCTTGTCATTACCATTGAGATTTGATTATCTATCATATGTTGTGTATAAAAAAGGTATTAATTCTCAGGTTCTGGTAGGATGACAGAATATTGAAAAATCACTGTGATGAGTTTGAACATATGTTTTATACTTTGTTAAGACTGATTTGTATTGAATATTTTCTACCTCTAGAAATCCCTTTATTTTTTTGGAGGTTAGTCCTTCTGGGTTTTTGCCTGAAAGAAAGTTTCTGGATTTACCCAGAATCCTGCAACTTGTCATTCTTTGTACTCCAAACTCTGCCCTCTGAGAATGGCGAAGCTGCTGAACTCTTGTCTCAGGATTTAGCCTCCAGGATGTCTTTGTTTTCTTATTTTCTTAGGATCTTGTCTTACACACTTCTAGCATAGGTGTTCAGAAAGTCTTGAAAATGAAAGGTATTAGAAAATTTAGTCTCACTTCGGAGTTTCCCTTCAAGGCCTGGGTTCATTGGGAGTGCTGAACCCCTGTGAGACTGGCACAGGCCTCAGCTACCCCTTTCTCATTGAACTCTGATCTCGAAGCTGCACCTTGGCAAAAGCCTTGAAGGAAATGTAGAGTAGGGTGTGGAGGTCATAGTGGTACTCCTCACTTCTCTCTGGGATTTTCAGACCCTTTAGGAATATAAATGGCATGGATTTCCTCTGTGACTCATGGTTGTTTCATATATTCCAGATTTCAAAAGGGTTTTTGGTGAATTGCTCATCTAATACTAACTCTCTTGTCATGGCTGAATGCATGATTTTCCTGAACCCCAATTTCCGTCACCAGAAGCTCTTAAGACTGCAGAAAGCTTTCCTGAGCTTCTCAGAATCACACAGCTTCCTAGGCTGGGGACAGATAACAATAATACAATTGGAAATTAAATTAATTTAACTCTGGAGATCATTATTTATAGGACCTGATCTATTTGAGTTGTTATTCTTTATAACCCTTGGCCCTACAGATCAGAACAGAAAGTCTAGGGCCTGGAAAGCCTGTCTATTCTTCTTGCAGGTGCAACAAGAAAGCCAATGCTGGTCTCCTCTATAGAATGCATTCCAAAATCGGGTCCATAGATTTTTAGCCACTGCATGTAATTTGCTTCAAGAAGAAAAGTGGCTTTTAATTTAGTACTTATTTCTCTTTCACTCTCAAACCTGAGGTTTTATTGTACCTCACAAATAACTTCAAACAAAACATCTTACCCAACATGTTATTTTTAGAAGAAATTTTGTCAAATACAAAGAATACACCATAGTGAAAAATGGAACTCTCTCTAGCCAATCTTGAATAAACACTACGACTTATTATAGCTAATTTCAGCTTCATAGATTTGCATTGTAAATGCAATTTAATTTCAACTAAGCAACAAAGTTAATTGCTCCAGCTTTCAAAATAAAATTATGTTGACACAAAAAGATCAGAATAAATGGCATTGGAAATTTTTTATTTCATCCCACCAACATGATTGAGATTTTGGTTAGAATTTGTCATCTACATTATTATTGTAACAAATTTTAACACGTTCTTGTTTCAGTTAGAGTTTCTCTAGTCTTTGTGCAAACACATGAACAAGAAAGGTTTCTAATTATCACGTTATATTTCTTGATATAAAAATTCTGAAATATTATGGCCCTGGCTGGTATAGCTCAGTGGATTGAGCTCAGGCCTGTGAACCAAAGGGTTGCCAGTTCAATTCCCAGTCAGGGCACATGCCTGGTTTGTGGGTCAGGTCCCCGGTAGGGGGCACACAAGAGGCAACCACACATTAATGTTTCTCTCCCTCTCTTTCTCCCACCTTTGCTCTCTCTCTAAAAAATAAATAAGTAAAATCTTTTAAAAAAGGAAAATATTTCTGTATTTTTGTTCCTAGAGCAGATTCCATAGTTGCTGAGAACTCTAGTCATTTAAAGGAATCATCTTAAATTAAATTATATAGCATTAAAGCACTGAAAAAGAGAAACACTGAAAGTTGTCGAAGTGACAGATGGGATGTAGTTTCCAGCAGTGGGTTGTCCGCTCTCAGAAAGTGCAAAGACTTTGTTTCATAAGTGGTGAATTGCTTCAGAGGCTCTTGTAATTCACAACTCAAATAGAGAAAGAATGTGAGACAATGAGCTGTAATTTTAGTAGAGCTTAAAATGAATTGGATGTATTTTAAACATTTTATAAACAATGAAAAGGGAAAATTATGTACATAGTGCAATTTGCTATGATAAGTTTAAACAATTTGACTCAATTATATGTAAAATGAACATATTTTGAAAGAAAATAACAAATGCCATTCAGACACTTTTAGCTTGTAACTTCAAAGGGAGTACTCACTTCATATTTCAGGGAAAATATCTCTATAGCTTTTCATTAAATAGACCCTTTACAATCTGCCGAGTTAAACATTACTGTCTAATTTGACTATTTTAGACAGTGACGAAAAGATCATTAAAAAAGAAGCAAAGCTAATATGCAACATTTTCTTTTTACTGAATTTTCTACATGGTAATTTTAATTAACATGTTTGTGATTATTATCATTTGAGATACAGTTTAGAAATTACCTCTAAATTTAGATAATATATTGCTGTAAGAATATTTGGTTATGTTATTGTAAGTCTTATGAATGAAATTTAAGTCAGAATTTCAAATCGTAAATAATGGAGAATATCAAAATGTCATGATCAAATTTCTATTTAAAGCTAATTTTAAAAATTTTTGAAATAATATTATATTTTAAAGAAGATTAATTATAGCTGCATTAAAAGAGCGATGCTTTTTTTAATTACCATTGAAAGGATTTTACTATTCTCAGTTTAGTGGACTGAAAAATGATAATGATTGTGATTTAAATTTTCATTAGAAGATTGGAAACATCCTCTTTGTGTGCGTTTGTTTTCCTGTGATTGAAAACTCCAGAAGTAAAGAGAGTTCCGGAAAATAAATTAGTGAAATAATATCTTCCGTCTTCAGTGAGCATAGGTCGCTGAAGCATATTTTGTCTGGTGCTCATATGGAGACGTAGGAAGGAGAGCTAACTTTAATAGTGAGAGATAGTATTTTTGGTATATTGGGATTACATGCAAAGGCAAAAGCAAATATTACATATATAATTTAGGACCATGCTTGTTTATCTTCCAGATAACACCTAAAATTAACACCTCTTATGATTTTAGAGAAGTGAATTTGGTATTGAGTGCGTCCCCAAGACATAGCCACTTTCTCTGTTGCTCTTCTTTTAGGGAGTAATAATAATAGCTAACATTTATTGATTTGCTCCTGTGTCTCAGGCATTTTTTCCAGCTTTTCACATAGTCAAAAGCATTTAAGTCATTAGGTGGCCATTTCAAAGGGAAGCGATTTACTTCCCCAGTTTCCTCATGGAGATAGTAAATACCTTTCTCTAGGTCCCACTGGAAATACTGCAGAGTGAAGTCAGGAATTTACTTTAGGGATTTCAAAGCCAATAGGTTACAGAACCCCTCATCAAAATACCTCAAATCATTAAGATAATATTCCTATAAAACAATGGTTTTTAGAATAGTCATTTAATTAAAATTTTATATAAATATGAAATTATTTAAAATATGTATTTTTATGGGAACCTCCAAACATTTCTAGTACCCAACTTTGAAGCCAGAAATTGTCATGTTATCATATTTTGAAATGTTATAATTGCCTCTGGCACCTTTAAAAATATTTTCAGCTTTATTCAGTTATTTTATGTCTCAAAGAATACCAGACTGCATCCCCCTTGTACAAATTTAAACATTGAAAATATGATTAAAGTCTTCCTTGAGCAGCTTCCCAGGCTCAAACAAGCAATTTTATGCATTTGATTTCAATCCATTTCTAGCTCTCTACCTATTTTGTGATGTTACTGTGAATACATACATATCATACACTATTAAATACAATCTTAATAACAAAGAGAGTTGCTTTCTGTACAATATCCAGTTCGTCTTTCTATGGACTTTGTATATCTCTCACTGTATTCTTTAATAATATATTCAGGCTTTTTTTTTCTATTGTGTTCTAGTACCAGTCTTGTTAAATTATCCCTGGAAACTTTATAGCTACTGTTATGTTTGTGAGAACAATTTTTTTTATCCAATAATTTTTTTCTGTAAGATTATTAAAGTAGTTAATAGTATACTAGTAGTGTACTAATGGTTATATTGCTTTGGCTTAACCTTTCAGTATCATATTAAAAAGAGAACACATGGCAGTATTCATATCATTTAATTTTAAAGATATTACATCCATGATGAATCATAGCACTTTCCATATTAAAACTTTATGAAATTAAGTTATCTTTTACTAGCTAGTTATATAATATTTTGTTTTCTTTAATTAATCTGGAGTGTTTTAAATATTGATCTGTATTTTAGGGTATTATAATTTGTCTTTTTTAACTTGTCGATATGTTGAATATACGTTCCTGCCAGTCTCTCCAACCACCTTTTCCTCCCAACTAGACCTCAACAACCTCAGAGAGAACCTGTGGATACTCATCTTGGGTTGAAGTTCTTTACTCGACCATTCTGCCACACAAGCCTAGTAAACAAGTGTCCTTCTGTGTTCCTACTCACACATTATACTCTAGCCTTCAGAGTTGGAACAGTGTAAGGAATCTGAAAAATAGGATGCAAGGTGAGTTGGGGCTAGAACCTTATCCTATCCCAGTTTCAGCAGTGGAAATACTATTGCCAATGGACTGATCTCCTAATTGGAAACAGCTTAAGAATTTAAGCCCTGGCTGGTGTGCCTCAGTGGATTGAGCTCTGGCCTGTGAAGCAAAAGGTCGCCAGTTTGATTCCCAGTCAGGGCACATGCCTAGGTTGCCAGCCAGGTCCCCAGTGCAGGGCATGTGAAATGCAACCACACATTGATGTTTCTCTCCCTCTCTTTCTCCCTCCCTTCTCCTTTCTGTAAAAATAAATAAATAAAATCTTTTTTTAAAAAGAATGTAGAAAATTAGGAACTAGACTAGAAATTTTGTCTGAATTCTTGTTATAAAATATTGATATGATTAATAACTACATTTGGGGATTTGCTGATTCTAGACTAGTGTTAACAATAGACTAAATTGAAGCTTTAGACTGTTCTTATTTTCTAGGCCATATTGATGGAGTTATATAGGGCACAGTATTCCATTATTTGGTACATCCTTGCTATGTCACACTGGATCTATTCTTTGTCATGCCAATTACCAAATATATCAAACCATCTATCTTATACAAGTCAGACTATAAAAGAAGTAACAGTGTGTGTTCATATGTGTGTCACATGACTAAAAGAAATTTTTCTGTTTTCACTATCTTAGTAGAATTTTAACAAGTTTACTTTTAATACATTTTAAAAATAAGATTCTAGAATATTTTAAATTCACAAGTTAATAAGTTAGGTTTTAATATTTAGATTGGATATTATTTCAAAAGCTTTACACTTGTCTCTTCTTTGTCTGTAATGAACATACTTATTTTAGTTTTTCTTCAATAAGAAATTCAAGCAATTCCTAACATAGCCTTGTTATACTGTTCTCTCACTTGTATAAAAGGTTCTATATAAGGTTAGTGATTTTAAACACTGGAAGGGTATAGAAATCTCAAATGTGAACAGGTCACTTCAAAATTTGAACTTCTTCACTTTCAGTATCTTTTTCTTAAACTAGCACTTCCTGTACTGACGACTACTTTAATACAACAGACCATTTGTCAGGAACTCGAACCACTCTGAAGGGAGATGGAATGTTAGGATATCTAAATACCAAGTAAATGCACTTCTGCACTCTGTTCTTGCATTTGAGAACTGGGAACAGGAACCATAGGCTGTAACAACTACAGAATTATGCCCTGACTTATAAGGCATGGTTCTTCCTCTAACTTTTGAACATTTAACTGGAATGAAAAGAAATGTAATAGTACTCAACTTGTGCTGGGAAGTGGACTGTACTTAGAGGAAAATGTTATTTAAACAGAATGTTTAAATGTTTCTAGAAGGAAATTTCTATATTTAGAATTTTGCAAGATATGGGAAAATAATGTAGCTATGTTTTTGTTTGGTCGGGTGACTGAAATCTTTATAAAGGTTTCTTTCCATCAACCAAAAATGAGGTAGATAAATCCAATGCCATTTTCATTACCTCAGGGACAGTAATGTTAATAAGATTATTGATGCAAGGTAAGAATCATTAGATGAGATTTAGTGAACTGTCAGAATTGATAATAAAAAGAGAGAAACTTTTAAACAAGGAATATTTTATTTAATGATAAATAATTTTGAGACCTAATCAAAATATTAAAATGTGATTAACTTTGAATATCAGTTTCTAAGATTTAAAGTAAAATGAAAAATAAAATTTAAACTTAAAAAAATAGAATACCTCTAATATTTTAGGGGGTACTTTAGCAAATTCCTATAGACTAGTTTTGGAAAATTATTTAAAGTTACCTTTCAAAATCTTTTTTAAATATAATACTTTGATCACTTTCTTTTGAAAAAGTCCAGTGAGCACAAATAATAAATTTCAGTCACATGCAATTTGAGAGCATTGCTACAGAGAAGAGTGTGTTCCACGCTAAGGAATAGAAGCCTCACTCAAGCTTTTTGACTAAGGCTCCTTCAGAATTAGCATGCTCAGCTCAATCAGTCAATCCCTTACCTTCCCTCTTCATTGTATCCTAAGGTGACCTTTCTTCTACTTGAGAAAGTATCCACATTCAAGAATAACGACTCTGAAAGTAGGTAGTGTTTCCAATATTACATTTAACAAAGGAAGACATCGGAATGAGTGATCTTCCTTCACAATATATCCATGTGAACGGACTGTGTCTGTGTGTGCATGTGCACATGCACACAGGTGTGTGTTTAACATTTTTGCGTTATTCTTTCGACAATTCCAAACAACAGTTTGTTGTTTGAGGAAAGGATGGAGTTGGCTGGAGGTTGGTTTCATTAGATTTCAGTAAACCCGGTTTAATGTATTACCAGGTCAACCAGGTCAACACAGTTATAACCTTTTTTTTTGTTACATAAAGAGGTTAGGGGAACATTGTGAGTATCCAAATAGTCATAAAATGTCCAGGAATTTGGGGCCAATTGTATAATAATTTTGGCCAAATTATTTTAATGTTCTCAAAGTTCTGTTATATTTCTTAGGCAGTTATTTCAAAGTTTTCATAATTCTAATGCATGACTTTCAAAGTGTTATCTATGTGCTCCCTTTTTGAAGATATATTCAAATAGTGTGAGGTCTGAGCACATGTAAATCTTTGTTTCTCTGTGCACATAAAAATAAAAATAACAAGTACAAACTGGCCAATGTTTCAGCTAGAGATTAATATGCTAAGTTATATTCAAGCTTAGCTGCACTGTGAATTCATGAAATAATGTAGGAGTGTGAAAAACTATTTGTATTTTTTCAAAATGGAATTCCCAAGAGTGTTTTGACAATTATTTCAGATTGAAAACTAGAATTTAGCTAACTACATGTGATTCAAACCTTGATGTTACCAAAATTTTCAGCAATCATTTTTATAGAAGCTGTGTTTCTTAAAAATGACAGATGCCAACTAAGTAACTTTACTTCTTTATATTAGCCTTAGATTGTTTTCAGGGAAATACTTTTAAAAAATATTTTCCTGTTGGTTTATTTTAGAGAATTTATATGTTGTCCATAAAAGAAGGAGTATGGCTTTCTTATTTCAAATTATTATAAATGCAATATCAATTGTCTCAAAGCATCCTCTACTGGTGGTGTACAATAGAAGAAATACTTTTCTTTCTACCCTTCTAAGTTCTCTTGGTTGGTTCAATAATCAAATTGATGTGAAACAAAGTAACAAGAAAAATAGCCACATTTGTAATGAATGTACATGCAGAGGTTCCATAAGAATTGGGAATCAAGGACAGTTGAGGATTATAAACCTTGTTGAGATAAAGAGAAAGTAGGACTTGTGGTTTGGGACTTCAAAGGCAAGGGAGGCAATTCACGTGGAGATGCAGAAGCAAATGTTTGCTAAACAAATGTTTGCTGGGCCATCTTTATCAATGGGACACAGACAGGACTTCGACCAAATGACTTGGCTAAGTTTTTCCCTATCACACCCAGTTAATATGAAACTCCAGTTTTCCGTGCTGACCATCTCCCTTCCCAGCGCAGGTCCTCCACCAAAACTCTTTTAGGCAGGTGGGGGAGTCACAAAGGTTTTTCTTGAATTCTTTGTTTCTAGAAAATAACCAGGGTCTTTTTTGCATTTAGATAATTTCTTATTTAGATTTTTATTTTTATTATCCGATTATAGCTTACTTTCAATATTATTTTATATGGTCCCAGGTATACAGCATAGTGGTTAGACAATCATATAATAATCAATGCCAAATAAAGGGAATAGTTGGAGTTGGTAAAACTGCTTCTGCCCATAGAAAATAAGTTGTGTTTGGATGTCTTAATATTTTTTTTACTGTGAAAATTTGTTATGACAAAGTCCCAAGTTTGAATCCCAACTCTGACTTGAATTAATATCCATTTAATATTCTTAAGACATATGAACCCACTGAGACTATTTTTTGGGGGGGTAAGGTAAAGGGGTTTTGCTCTTTTTATTTCCCTTGTTTTGTGAGGATCAAATAAATACAAATAAAACTTGACCTTGGGTAATGTAACATACAGATAATACATAAGAGAGTTGTACTCTTGAAACCTATATAATTACATTAATTAATGTCAGCCCAATAAAATGTTTAAATTGTTTTTATTTTTTAGAGATTTTATTTATTTTTTAGAGAGAGGGGAAGAGAAAGAGACAGAGAGGCAGAAAAACATCAATGTGTGGCTGCCGCTCACATGCCCCCAACTGGGGACTTGGCCTACAACCCAGGCATGTGCCCTCACTGGGAATCAAACCCGTAACCCTATGGTTTGCAGGCTGAGGCTCAACCTACTGAGCCACACCAGCGAGGACCCAGTTTTTTACTTTAATAAATGTTCCTGGTTCTAGATTTGTTCATTTTGGAGAGTGTTTCCATTGTATCTACATGGTTTGAAGATAATTCTTAATGCCACCACGGTAGAGGCGCTGGCATCGAATGTGTTCCTCCAACTCAGAACCTCACTCCATTTGAGTTCATTGCTGTTCATTGTTACTTATTTCTAACCTCAGATCTCTGGTGAGACTATCTGAAATTCCAGGGTTATTTTAATAATTTCACACTTCAAGAGGGAAATTAGTTAAAAGTCTTCTATTTTAGGAGTTTGCCTTAATAGAATGCATGTCAGCCCTTCTGCAGCAGTGTAGAGCTCTACCTTCCAAATGGTGAGAGAGTGGTGTAAAATTTACAATGCAAAAGCATCTGTTCTGTGTGTTTTTAAAGAGAATTTAAATAAATTATTAGCTACCTAGCTTTTTTCCTCTTTGGATTTATTTAGAAATTTTGAACAGAAGTATAGGAGACTTTGTTTATACCTTGCCTTTTTCCAAAAAAAGCATTTACATAAATTAGAAGCAGTGCATATGATTAAAAAATTGATTAGATGTGTGCTGCATAAAAGTAAAATAAGAGAAGACAGAGGTAGTGTTAATATGCAAATAGAACAGTCATGAAACATTCTACACATTGGCTAAAATGGACCACAAATTTGATAGCAAAATTCCTGAGTGCCAAAGCCAATATCGGTATAGAGATTTAGAATGTCCCTGTGGGCTAACAACATGCAGCTCCTCAAGAAAAGCACAGCTCTCCTGATATTAAGACTGAAATAAATGTCTCCTATGGGCCTCATAATGAAAGGAGTGAGAAGTGGTACAGTTATTCATCTTCAGCTAGTCTAAGAGCCTGTTCGGTTTCTGTGTTCCTTCTACTCTAGCTTTTCTAAAAGATCATATGTCTACTTGAATGAGTTCATTGGCAGAAAGCTCAGCACTAATGAGGCATTTCATTATTTAGCAGACAATTTCCAGTTTTAAAAAATGTATTTCTTTTGTTTAGTTTCCTTCTCTGTGTAATCCTTTAGTCATAATTTTAATTCCCTGGAGCAAAGTAGAACAAGACTACTTCATATTCTGCTTTTAAATATTTAAAGAATAGCAACCACTGTACCCTTATTCATGCATACATTCATTTAAAAATATGCACTGCGATTCTAAAATTTACTGTGCAAAAAGTTTAGTGTACATGACTACAAACAGTAAAAAGCGCACCTGTTACTTCCACTAGGTTTGTAGGAGAATAAAAATATTCTTTACATATATCTTTTCAGTTTCTTCCTTGAGCTGAGTGTTGTGAGTTACCTTTTCAGAGGCACGCTTCCTCCTTCACAGTAGCCAGACTGGAACGGAACACATCAGTGGGCCTTTGCCTTTGGGATTCCAGGTGGGTGGGGTTCAGACAGTGGTGAACAATAAGAGGAGAGGATTGAGCTCAGTTATTTAGACCTTCGGTCAATTCCCTGTGAGGACACATTAACTGGCTTCATCACCCACAGGTCACAGCTTCTGCTCCTCTGTTTGCCTATGGTCCCCCAGTCCCAAGTTCAATGGTACTCAACTTTCCATTGTGGTTTTCCTATATGCTGAACATCTTTTAAAAATCTGTATCTCTCTCCTAAACTTCTGATTTATTTTATTTATGACTAGGACTGTGATGAGGACAGTTTACTGTACCAGAAATAATTCCTAGCATATAGAAAAACATCTAGTAGATGCTGAATAAAGAATTTAGGAAAACAACTAAAATCCAAGAATACAGATTTCACCATATTCTAGGACTCCTCCTCTTCCTCCTACTCCTATGCCTTCTTCTTCCCTACTCCCCTCACAACTCTTTTTCTTTCTGTACACACATATACACACATGAACCTGGAGAAACTGTGATTCTTAGTTAGAATTTACATATTTGGAAGTTATGAATTAATACAACTTAAAGTCGGTGATTATCTATGTGCTTAGTCAACAATTGTCATTCCTTATTAACATCAATACATTATAGAGAAAAACTGAATATTTTAAAATGAAATTAACAGAAGTAGTTTAGGTAATCATAAATACAATTGTCTTTAAATCCTAGTACCTATTTTTATGAGAATACTTTAATTTGTCAAGGACATGTTTAAAATGTGATGTCTAAAGTTGTATAACATGTATGTAATGAAAGCAAAGCAGTAATTATTTCACTGTGTTCAGGTATATGTATTTTATAATTAATTATCTAATATAGTCATTTTGATTTATTAGCATAAATATTATTAAACATGGTAACAATTGGAAAATAGAACTCAGAACAGTGATTATTCCTTATTGACTTCAACTTTTTTTTACTCACTGGTAATAGGAGAAATTACTTTGCTGTGCACTAGATGAAAAAAAAAGTATTCTCAGATTTGGGGTGTACCATGGAAAAATACAGGATAACCAATAATAATGGTTTTGAATTTGGTCAAACATTCCAATTGTTTCATTATTTTGCATCCATAATTCCTGTTTATCTCTGATTAGCTTAATGAAAACAACACTAGCTATCCTCTTTTATTTTCTCCTTTAAAAGAGATATCAATTTCTGAGCATACTTTTGTTTTGTTTTGCACTCTTACTACTTATTTGAAAGTGTACATGATATTAATTCCTTTTTTGATGTGTTGTGTAGTTCCAGATTAATAGGGTGGCAGGGGGAAATAAAGTAAGTCAGTAAGTCTTTTTTTATATTCAAGGAGTGGTCCATGATTTTAATATCCTGCATACTACTTAGCAATCATTTAACAAACGCACCCTACATTAGTTAATCAGTTATAAAATATGTATTGAGCATGCAAGATATTCTAAACTCTAGCCATGCACTGAGCATGTAATATGCAACATGAAAGATCAGGTATCTCTCTTACAGGGCACAGAACTATTTCCATTAAATATGTTTTATAATATGGTTACATTCATAAAAAGAAATCAAGTGTGCCCTGATCAAACACAGATATTCTACTATAAAATAACTCATATCAAGATGGTGACTTGCTGGTTATTAGCTACCAATTGGTTGTTAAGATTAGGCAACTGGAATATAGTTTGAATATTTGGAGAAAAAATTGAAGTATTTTCATCATTTGTATTAGAGTGTGAGGACAAAGTCATGAAATATAGTATTTCTCTTTTAAAATGTTAGCATGACTTTTTAGGTGGAGAATGTTTGAGATGAGTTGCTTGTGAGAGCCTTGGGTGTCAGGATTCTCCTGAGTCTGAAGTGCTAAAACTCTTACCTCTGAGGCTCAGTGAGCATTAACCTCACACTTCACGATGCTTCCTTTCAGCTGGAAGAGACTGATATGGCATAGCTCCACATACTGGTTGAAAAAGTATGTTAGGTACCAATAGTACACGCGTTTGACTTTATATAGATAATTCCTGAAAACTGTTCATGTTCTAAAACCCACCCACATAAATCAATAGGTAATATATGGTCCAAATATTGTGTGAAAGGAGTTACTTTGTGAGCAGAAAGGCCTTTTTGCAATAACTTGGAATCATACTAGTTAAAAAAAACTATTATGCCATTTCATAAGTTCAGCCTTGTTATACAAAGAAAACTGCCTTTGAAGTGGGTGAAATTCTATTTTTTAATTTTGGATAAGACCAAAACTTTAAGAATCTAAAGAGAGCTATTTTATGCCATAGATTTGACTTCAAAATGACAAGTGTATGAATGTAGAGGAGAGAAGTTCACTCACAAAGAGTAATTTCTGCAGGTATTTGGAAGGAAGTGAGCTCCTCTTTTATTGAAGTTGCCATTGTACTAAAAGATTAAAGCCAGAGGGTATGCCGACTCTCTTTTTATAAAGAAAGCCATTGTGCTGAGACTAACATCACCCTGGGGAATACTTGTCGTAAAGCTCATTGTATAATTTAACATGCTAAAATACTAAATAAATTTAAAATTCACAATTATAGAAGATGGTTATTTTCTTTTTTACTGTCTGGTTTACTTACTATTGCCTCTTGTACTCTGGTCTTATTATGAGAGAGTAGAGAACGTCCTTTATTTGATAATCCAACATCTCAAACTTCTTTCTTAATTGAAATCTTATCATGGAGGGTTCTCATAAGCAAAACAGCCTATTCATAGAAAATTACTTAACTCCTCAACTATAATTCACTCTGAAGTATAAGAGCTGTAGATGTTTTCTCTAGGATACTAAGTAAATCATAAGATTTTTTCTTTTCCCATTTTTCCTTTTGAGGCACCAGATTTTTTATGAAAGAAGAAAAGGGAAGCATTTTGTAGAAAACATATCAATTCTTATAAGTAGAAAAATATAGAAGTAGCAGATGGAGTAGTTAGAATGGCCAAACAAACCTGTTCAAAGTTGTGATTTCAGGAACGACCCAGAGCCAGGACACAGTTTTGTCACGAAGCCGCTACTCTCTCTCCTGCAATCAGAAAGGCCCTAGATAATATCTACTCTAAGTGCTGTAATAAGAAGCTAAGATACATAAGGTGGTCAGTTCCCACTTAAAAATCTAAGTGTGGTTTTTCAGTCCCAACACTAGGCAATGACAAGGGCTCAGGGCTGCAGTGGTCGCACTAGACTTGATGAATAGTCGGTGCAATGCCCTCCCGAAGGGAGCTGCAGTCAAGGGCAGAGAGCCCCCGGCCAGTCTTTCTCTTTCATTTATTTACTTTCTTATCCCAGGCAACTGCGCTCCCAGGTGTCTGTCCACGAACCCATGGACCTACGTCATTGCCAGGGACCTCTGCAGGAACCTCCTCATGGGAGCAGGAAGGAGAAACGTTAAAGACAGCTGTTCCCAATCTGACTCGTTACCCAGCAGTTTTACAGTCAAAGCTATAACGATGTTTGGTTATAATTTATATCATCATTTTCCTTCATGTGACATGTCTTCCTTGCTGTGTTTCCAATTGCTTTGAAAAAGTTTTTCTTCACATGTTGGGTCGACTGCTCTGTGTTTCAGTATGGTTTTCTGCAGATTTATTATACTTGGTGTCCACTGAAATTCTTAGACCTGGGGATTTAACTTACAAATAAATTTGAAAAAAATTAATAAATGTTCTCTCTTTTCCTTCTTGGATTGTAACTACATTTAGGTTGAATATAATTCTACACAAAGGTGCTGCTTCCTTTGGTACAAATCTTTTTTCTGTCTCTGTGAAACTCTGTTGGTGGACCTGACTTCAGATTGGCTAATGCTAATGTACCTGTCTTCAAGGTCAAGGATCTTTCTATTGCTACTAAAGTAGCAAATATATTTTTCACTTCAGATCCTATATATTTTGTTCATTTTGAATATTTCCACTTGTTTTTTGGCTGAGTTTTCATATCTCTCCTGAAATTCTCCAAGTCTTTTTCCATTATTTCCATATTCATCTGAAGTATTTTAAACTATTTAAATACTATTTAAAGTATTTTTGTTGCTACTTTCAATATAAATATTACTTGGTCTACTCCTATTGACTATTTTTTCTTGTTCTATCATGAGTCATTTTTATATTTTTGGAAAATCATATATACTTTTAATCTTGTACATTCTTACAATATGTAGTTAAAAATTCTGGATTCTGTTTTGGGGGGTTAAAAATATCTGATTTGTTAAGGAGGCTGCTAAGTATCTAGGACATTATCTTGATGCTGTGAGGTCTTTGTTTCCTGCTTTGTCCAATAGTATTTCCATTTTGATTTTGCCCTTAGGCTGAGGTGGCACCTTGGTTCTAAGATGTGCTTCTAACTATTAAGGTCAGATTTTCTGGAGTTTCAGTGGTAAGTTTTAGGTGTTAATCAAAGCCCTCTAAATTAGTGGTGATTGAAATCCAAACTCTGTCTCACCAGCTTCAGAAGTTACTTAATTTATACACAACGGTTTCAGCCTTCGGTGTGCTGATTTCTGCTGTATTCCTCAGAGTCTCACTTTACACATGTATGGTTTAAAATCAGCAAATTATTTGAATTGAATTGGACAGATCTTTGGCTTCTTCCTTTTTCAAATCTCCCCTTTGAAGCCCAGATGCTTTGCCAGCTCTGATTCCAACCTCTGAATCTTCAGTCCAGTGAAACTGCAGCTTTTCTCTCATACTCTACCTCCTGAGTTTCACATGAATTGGGGAGTACCCTGAGGTAAGACGCTAGTTAAATGTGGAGTCCACCTAGTTTAGTTTTCTCTCTTCATTTTAAATGACATAAGCTCTCCAATGTCTATCTGATTGTGTTTGCTTTCCTATGCCTTAAACCATCTGTTTATAATTCACCCAGAGTTTATAAGCGCTGTCAACAGGAGAAATAGTTTTGATGTAATCACTTCCGTCCCCTCTGTTCCCAAAAGGAAAGAAATCTTTACATTTTAATAACACTGGAAGTATCTCATTGATTATGTTTGTGAATATTTTAGCTATTATATGTGTACATATATGTATACACATATAATATTTTTATATATTTTACATGAAAAAGATAAAGAACATAGAATAAAGTAGATTTGGATAAAATATATGAAAATGCAGGACATCCCTTCTGACAATAATTCTTCATATTTCTAAATTTTACATATTAACATTGTTTTTCTCCTACCTTTAAGTTGTAAATTATACTCTGATTAGAACAAAAATAAATATTCATTTTTCTCACCTGAAGAATGTTTTATGCATATGATTTTCATTTATAATGATAAATGTTTTCTTTTCAAAAGGAAGCATTCTTGTCTGAATACAATTTTATTGTGTGAAATCTAACATGACAAAAAATAATTTATTGGATGCAGCAAAGCAGAGAGGCAAATAAATTTGTAGTCACCCTCTTAGACTTTAAATCATTGTTTAATTATCATATCTGTCTTTTATTTTCTTCTTTTATAAAATAGAAATTTCTTTAGGACTGTTGTGAGCCTGTACTGCATTTTAAGTATCTTTTATGTTGCCTGACACAAAGTACATCTTACAAATATACATAGATGCAAAGTATATAATATTCCTATTTATATATAAATATTAAATTTACATATTTAGCACATGATATTAAATACATATTTATTTATAAACATATATATTTAACCCTTCCCCAATTAAGTTAGGAACATCTACAGGAATATCATTATTCATGACTAAAAATACATATATTTATGTATGTTTAAAATTAACCACTCTAATTCTTGCTTGAGTTTTTTTAAACTCTATGTTCCATTAACATGACGCTGTTCAAATCCCCCAGTAACTGAGTTCTTATTTTGTTTTCAGAATGGTTTTGTACTTGACGAATGTAGTAAACAAACTGACATCAGTCAGACTTTTTAAAAATTGATTATTTGAAAATTCTCTTTGTCGTCATAGCATTCCTTATAAGAATGCATTAAACATTAAAATAACTGACACTTAAGATATGCGTGCTCCCGATTGTTTTAATTTTTCAGTCAACTTTGTGCAGCACTGATTTAGTTTAGCTCATTGATTTTCTCCCATTCTATCTTCCGTGATCACAGATGGTCTTTCCGCCATCCCCCCAGTTGTTCTTTATAATATGCACCGGACTCCGAGTTCCTACCCAAATCTAATATGTGTGCCCCCCTCAAAAATCCAAACCTGGATTCTCTTCCCACTCTCCATGTCTAATGCCATGAGTTCCTATGGTTCAGTTGCATATGCTAAATTTCTGATATTTATATTTCCTGTCTATTCTCTTCTATTCATAACTTTCCTTATACTACAGCAAGAGCATTTGCTGGCCTGCTGACAGGGCACCAAGCTAAATAGAACACTCCTCTCTGTCTCTGTCCTGTCTCTCTCTCTCTCACTTGCATGCACATATGCACCAACATCACCACTCACACAGAGTCAGGGGGAAAGAGAAAAAAATGATGTGTCTTTCCATTGTTTGCATAGAAACAACTGTTGATTTCTTAAGAATGCTGTAAAGAGAATTAGGGTGTGCCACTGCCAATATTAGAGAAAGAGATTGTTTCAGATTTTAGGGAGATATCACTAGCAGAAGTGAAAACACACTTTTTTCCCCTCTCTAAATCTTTCCTCTTAGATCACATGCTTTCAATGACTCTTACAAAATAAAGTTTTGTTTTCTATTAGTGCCAAGCATCAATTTTCTTGCTTCTCTATGCGTTTTACATCTTTGTTCCAGAGTTACTGAATTAGCATAACATGTATGACCATTGAACACGATGGCTAAGAAACATATTGAAATATCAAATAATACTGGCATAGCTAGCTAAATAGAAAGTATAGCATATGTGAAGAGTGATACTAATTTTTCTTTGACAACTGGATGATATTGAATACAATAATTGTAATTAATTTTACATTCAATAACTGTAATACAATACATTCACATTTTTCTAATAAATAATTAAAATTTTAGTGTTATTTAATTCACTTTAAAAAGATTGTCTTTTTATGTAAAATTATGTAAAAATAATCCATAGTCTGTATTCTTATCATTATAGATCAAGGTAGTATTTCAAATGGCACAATATCAAAATAAGTTGAGGAGTGCTTATATAAATTGAGCAATACTGTTACAGAACAGAAGCGAGATCCTGCTATCTGCCATCACCCTCTAGGCAAAATATCCCAGCAAAGTTTTAGTGAGAAACGAAAGGAGTCTTTCTTTAAAATCTACACAATTTTGGAATAACAGCTTTCCACATGCATTAGTCACTTAGGCCTATTAATTGAGGTTAAACTCTTTATCTCCTAAGTTCCCCCATCATTCCTACTGTTAGTTTTTAATTATATTATTTTTATAGGATGGGTTTATAAACAAAACAACATAAGACACAAAAGCTATACAATTTTGGAAGAATGGCAGGCTTCTGCCTCAAAGTCCATTCCCTCTAGAACACCCAAAGAACAGTGACCCGGCCACCCTCTGCCAGGCCAGCCTGGTCCTAGGCTGCACTCAAAGCTTTTTCTTCTCCTGTCCAAAATACTGGCCTTTGGGAAATGCAGGCAGCTCCAGCACGATCATCAGGCATCCTTGAAGAAGAGAGCCCAAGATTGAGTCTCTGCCATTTTTTTTATTTTAAACACTATGGTCCACAATGCCATGTACTTCAGAAGCATCCAGCTTCTCAGCTAATCCCATCCTAGACTGCTCACTATCGCCTCAGGCAACCTCCTCCCAAAGTTAATATTTTAAGGAAACCAAGAATACCCCATTGGGGAAGATGGTTTCTTCAATAAGTGGGCTTGGGAAAACTGGATACTCATGTGCAAAAGAATGAAATTGAACCACCACCTTACACCACTCACGAAAGTTACCTCAAAATGGATTAAAAAATGAAAGAGCAGAAACTGTAAAACCCCAAGGAGAAAGCATACATGAGAAGCTCCTTGACACTAGAATGGCAATGCTTTGTTTTAGGTATGACACTAAGCAAAAATTAAAACATGGGCCTACATCAAACTAAAAAGCTTCTGCACAGCAAAAGAAAAAATCAACAAAATGAAAATCAAGGTACACAATGGGAGAAAATAATTGCAAATCATCACTCTGGTAAAAGGTTGATATCCAATACATGTAAGAAACTCAGAGAACTGAGCAGGTAACACACATACCACACACACACACACACACACACACACATAACCTGATTAAAAAATAGACAAAGGATCTGAATAGAAATTTATCCAAAGAAGATATACAGGTAATGTACAGGTACCTGAAAAAATTCTTAACATCATCAACAGTAGTACAAATCATCAGTAATCATGTAAATCAAGTCACACTATACACAAACATACAATGGATATTACTCAGCCACAAGAAGGAAGGAAATTCTGCCATTTTCAACATAGTGAATGGTACTTGGGGGCATTGTTCTGAGTAAAATAAGTCAGACCAAGAACTACAAATGTTGTATACACTCATGTATGGAATCTACATAGCTGTGCTCATAGAAACAGGGTAGACTGGTAGTTGCTGAGGCATGGGGGATGAGGGCACATGGGTAAAGGTGGCCAGAAGACAGAAACTTCCACTTATGAGGACCTAATGTACAGCATGGAGACTGCAGTTAACAACACCATATCGTGTATTCAAAAGCAGCTAAGAGAGTACATCTCAAATGTTCTCACCTCACACAAACGTGGTCACTATGTGGCAAAATTGGATAGACTAACTAACTTTATCGTAATATGAATCATAATATGAACATATATTAAATAACAACCCTATACACCTTAAACTTACATAATTTTATATGGCATTTATTCATTAATAAAGTTTGAATAGTTTTGCTTTTGATAAAGTAATTTTGCCAGCTTTTGATAATGCAACCAAAACTCAGAAAATATTCTTTCTTTTTTTCTGTTGTGAAGACATTGGTGACAGGGTAGGAGGACAGAATATAGATTACTTGCCTGTAGTTTAATTTGTAAATTTTTTATAAGATCTTTTTTTAAAGATTTTATTTATTTATTTTTAGAGAGGGAAGGGAGGGAGAAAGAGAGTGAGAGAGAAACACCAATGTGTGGTTGCTGGGGGCCGAGGCCTGCAACCCAGGCATGTTCCCTGACTGGGAATCGAACCTGCAATGCTTTGGTTCACAGCCTGCGCTCAAATCCACTGAGCTACGCCAGCCAGGGCTTAATTTGTAAATTTTAAGTATAGTTACCATGCTATATTTGGACTTCCATTTGTATTCTTGCCCAGGACAAAAATACAGAGAGAGATAATGATTTCTTAAAGAATGCTCTCCTATAATACCTATAAAAGGTATTTATGTTCTTTCTTTCCAATCTTCCTTTTCTTCCTATGCATCTTAGTTCAGCACATGTGACCCTGATTCACCTGGTTGACTGAGTCGGAAACACTGCATTTTCCTGAGTGACATGCTGTATATCAGGCCCTCTCACTGGTTCAAAGACATTGATCCAGCAGTGTTCTCTTCCCACTCTCTTATATATGAATTTATTTTTATTATCGGCTCTATCACTCCCATTGTTACAAAAGCATGGTATTTTCTTTCTACATCCATCTTTCATTGAAAAGAAGCCTTTCTCTTGACGGAACTTCCTTTTGTTAGGCATCACCCCATTACTTTGCTCCCCACTGTAATCC
>PVIA01013231.1:0-33284 GCA_004024845.1 Tonatia bakeri | reverse complement strand
CCTGTGGGTCTTTCCAACGAAGTCTCTTGTGAGGCTGGGAGTCTCTTCCTCTGCCTCAACCCCCACAGGTTTTTTCAGTCAGAGTTTTTGAGGCTTTATTTCCTGGCACTAGAACCCTGGGTTGCATAGTCTGTCCTGCTGCCCAGTTCTTCCTCCCAGTTTATCCCCAAGCAAATGTGGGACCACCCTGTCCACCAGCCCCCTCCTTGCCTGTGCCAGTCTTCCAGCCGCCACTTTGCTACAAGTCCTCTCCATCCCGCTGCCCATCTCCACCCCTCTTACCTGTCTGAATGCCTATTTCTTCTTTAACTCCTTGGTTGTCGGACTTCCATACAGTTTGCTTTTCTGGCAGTTCTGGTTGTTTTTTGTTTTTAAATTTGTTGTTGTCCTTCTTTTGGTTGAGCAAGGAGGCACAGTGTGTCTACCTACGCCTCCATCTTGGCCCAAAGTCCTCAGTAGCAATTATCTTCATGAATAATTCAAACACTAGTTCTGCAAAAAACTACTGTTGCTCTTACTACATCCACAGTGGCATTCAAATAAATATACTAAAGCAATTCTGTTAATAGGTTAACTCCTTATCAAGACACACTCTGCTTCGAAGAAGAAACTATCCCCAAAAATGTGAGTTGAAGGAGCCATAAATTGATCTCACCAAGGCAAAAGTTCAATAAACTCTAGCAATTACTGAAAACCCAATATCCTGTGCGTACTGAAAAATGTAGGCAGAACAAAAAATTGAGTGTTTAAATAGAATGTTTTGTAAATGCTGATATACAAAACGAATAAGACTAAATTGTGAAGTCTACATCCCTGGCTGGGTCCCTCAGTTGGTTGGAGTGTCTTCATGTACATACACACACACACACACACACACACACACACACACACAAAAGAGTTTGCAGGTTCAGTTCCTAGTCAGGGCACATACCTAGGTTGCCAGTTCGATCTCTGGTCAGTGCACATATGGAAGGCAATGAATCGATGTTTCTCTCTCACCTTGAAGTTTCTTTCTGTCTACCTCCTCCCCTCTCACCCTCTCTTTCTCTCTTAAAAATCAATAAACATATCCTTGGGTAAAGATAATATGTATATATATTATATATATATAAAATAAATGCTGCATATACCCTAGAAGCAAGCCAATTCTGCCAACTGGCTAAAAGAATGGTTAGAATTCTCTGGACTAGAGTCTAGAGTTAGCAGTTGCTACAATAACCAACCAAATGGCTTGCAGAGGTGGAGGGACAAATGGGAGTCATAAAATCTTCAAAAAGTTCTGCTTCAAACATAGACTCTGTGGGGCATATTTCAAGTTCACATATGAGAAGCATGGAGAGAAACTAAGTACAGCTCGATTTCGCCTAATGCAATAGTGAACTTCAGAGATTGTCCCCACCCCAAGGAGGAATTCTTTACTGGCAAAAGTAACTCCCCACTCTAGTCAGTATTGTCACACATTTAGCAACACTAACTGTGTCAAGCTGAGCACACAGAAATAGACAAAATGCAGTCTCTGGCAACAAACTGAAAGGAAGAAACAGGGTAAGAAAAATCAAAGTTTAGATATCCTACAGCAGGGGTGTCAAACTCATTTTCACCAGGGGTCACATCAGCCTCGAGGTTGCCTTCAAAGGGTCAAGTGTAATTTTAGGACTGTATAAATGTAACTACTCCTTAACAATTCAGCAAGAGCTCAGTGCTGCCACAGGTAGAAACAAGGTGCCAGGCCAGATAACATAAGGTGGAGGGCCAGATTCAGCCCACAGGCCTTGTGTTTGCTACCTGTGTCCTGCTGTAAATGAATAAAAAGTGTATAGCAGTAAGTACAGTAACAACTTTCCTCTCTCTTAGCTTCTCCAATCTCAAATATGTTACATGGCTTCCCATTGCTATAAGATAAACACCAAACCTAACAGCATGGTCTACAAGGCCCATCATGGTCTGACTCATAACTCTCCAGCACCATCTAGTCTCTGTACCTGAGCCTCAGATTTTTCTTAGTTCTATCTTGCCATTCCCTCTGGCCACAGGTAATGTTCTTTCACATATAAGACTCATCTCTTCTCTCTTCTCTCTTTGCCTAGAAAGTTATTTTCTCCTTCAAAATTTGTTTCCTTCCAAAGGAGAACACTCCCTTACCTTGGGTAGTACAGTATGATTAAGATCCTGGAGTTCTACATCTCAGCTCTGCCATTTACTAGTTCTGTAGTTTTGAGCAAGTTGTATAATACTGTGTACTTCAATTTCTTCATCTGTATATGGGGTTATACGGCTATTGTGAGGACTAAATAAATTAATTCAAGTAAAACATCATAACAGTATCTAGGACATAGAGCTCAAAATATTGACTTGGTCTCTTCTATTTTCTTATAGCACCAGGACCTCTCCATAGAACCACAGAGGAGTGTTTCATAAAGATTTATTGGTGGTGTGTGTGTGGGGGGGGGGGGAATAGCTGAAGCAAAGTGACTTGTTTAATTAATGTCATACAAAACTTTATCTATGTGAGCCCAAAGCCCATACTTTTCCACTACACCATGCTGCCTACTGTGTAAATGCATAGAAGTCTTGCAACTGCTACTGATGTAATCAAGAAAGATTAAAAGGTTAAAAACAACAAAAATTACAGCCCTGGCTAGGTGGGTCAGTTGGTTGGAGCATTGTCCCTTGCACCAGAAGTTTGCAGGTTCAGTCTCTGACCAGGGCACATCCAAGGTTGCGGGTTCCGTCCTGGCTAAGGCACATATGGGGAAAGGGAGCAGGGCAACCAATCAAAGTTTCCATCTCCCTTTCTCTCTAAAATCAATCAATATATCCTCGGATGAAGATTTAAAAATTTAAACAATAAAAATTACAAAACAATACATTGTGTGCTACACAAAAACACTGTGTTCTTTGGGAGGACATTCGGAAGTTCACACTAAGCTAATACAAGTCAGAAAGCAAACACAGGTGCAGGCTTCCAAGCCATGAGCCGCTCCAGCTCCCACTTGCGCACCTGGGTTCCCTCCTCTTTAACAAACTAGGATGGACCAGGTAACCTCGAGATGTCTTCCAATTCCAAATTTCAACGACAATAAATCAAGTTATGTGTCGATTTTTTAAATATTTATTAGAGGAAGTATAACAGGCAGACTGAACTGGTGGCAAGTGGTGAATATTTTCAGGGAGACTTTCATTTTAAAGACTTTGTTCAAGTGACTTAATAAACCCTATTAACAAAGTAAGTTAGGAAGTCTTTGCTCAGAAGTTTTGAGTCTACATGTTAAGAAAAGTGTTAACAGCCACACACAAACCCTCCAATATATGAGTCAAGGCTGCCACTGTGAAACCCTAGGACATACAGAACAGTGGCAAAAATGCATTTAAAATGTGTTTTAGAAAAGTACAAAAATCAGGCTGACCACTACATAGAAAAGAAAATCTAATTCACAGGATACATATGCTGTACACTGTGATACAATACAATTAAAAAAGGCTTTCAACTCAAACTTAAAAGCAGTAACAATCTTGACATTGTATGATACTTTTTAAAAGTTGAGATACACTCACAACTCTAACTGTATGCCAGCAGCAATCCACAGTGCCCCTTCAAAGAAAGAATGAGGCAAAAAAAAAAAAAAAAAAAGGAAACTGTAAGGACCATTAAAAGTACACCCTGGAAAGCTCAAGACAAGTCAAAACCTTAAGGCGCAAAGGAAATGCAGGTACATTACTGCCGAGATCTGTCAGTCAGTCCCGGGAGAGGGCAGGAAAAAAAGCACGCGGGCTCCCTGGGCCCGTCTGCCCTCCACCATCCTCCGAGCACCAGCCGCGGCCACGGACTCTTGCTGTGTCCCGCTCCAACGCGAACGCCGAGGGGGAAAAGGAGCTAGCTGCCCCGACCACCGAGGAACCAGGGCCACGGTGTCGACCAGCGGCCACCGGGCGCTCTGCGCGGCCCTGGCCCCTGCGAGGCAGGGCGCGGCTGGACGTCCAGTGAAGCCCGGCCTCTGGGAGCCCCGTCGCTCCTCACCTTCAGGGTCCCCAGCGCTACTCTCCGCATCAGCTGCTGCAGCGCTCGCTGCCCGCGCTGCCCCGCCGCGACCAGCGATCCCACGCTCACCCAGAGCCCCGCCATTGTCGCTCCCACCGACTGGGCCCGGGATGACCTCTCACCTCACCGAAAGGGGCGGATAGGGGGAGCGCCTGAGCTCCAGCCAATCACGGGCCAGGATCTGCGGCCCCGCCCCCTGCCGCTCGGGAGTGGAGCGCGCAGGACCGGACTACCCCTGTAGCCTGGAGCAGAACGACTAGGAGGATGCGTGCTGGGACAGCGAGAAAGGTGGGAGGGCTGGCAGCGTGGCAGGCGGGTGGGTACCCAGCCTCATCTGCCCGCCCTACCGCACCCCGCGAGTGAGCCAGGCCGGGTAGAAGCGTGAGTTCAATCCGCCCTGCCTGGGATCCAGCCGGTGCTATACCAGCGTTCACTTACAAACCAACACCGCCACCCAGGCCACTTACACTCAGTGAATCACCTCCGCCTGTGACCACCCTGCAGTCCCGAGTGTTCTAAATTACAGACATGTACTCAAACTATATTCCTGTATGTTTGAAGGCATACACTGCAAAGCACCAGGTAAGGTTTTGGACAATTGCGGCAAGGGAGAGAATACTTTAGGTCTAGAAACAGGAGATCTGAGATCAAGTCCTACTTCTGCCTCGTAGTATCTGCATGTAGGGGAATTAGCTATAACCAGAGTCCATTTCTGTTGCTTGCAAGAAGGTGCCCTTATTAGTGAAACTACTAAGGGCCAGACCTGTGCTAGATGTCTCATATTCTGTCTCATTTAATCTTTAAAAGAACCCTAATGGCCCATACATTATCCCCACTCTGAGAAACTGAACTTAATAGAGAGGTAATGTCACTCAACTAGTAAATGGTGAAACTAGGTTTTGAACCCCAGTCTGGCTGTTCTTCAGGAGTAGGCTTTTGTTTTGTTTTATTATGGAAAATTTTAAACATGCACCAGAGAGAAGACTGTATTATGATCACCCAGGTATCCATCATACAGCTTCAATAAATCAACATTCTGTCAATCTTATTTCATCTGTTTTCCCCCTTCCTATTTTGTGTTGTAGTATTTTAAAGCAATCTCAAACATCAGACAATTCTACCTATAAATAGGCCAGAATCAGGGGCTCTGCTCTTAACTATTTTGCTACTACTACAGGGTCACCTTGAATGACTTACAAAGATAGGAATGACCTTGAATGTGTTACAGTGTGTCAAGTGCCAAAGGAGATGTAAACAAAATGTTTGGAGATATCAAAGCAGTGGCATTCAATGGATTTTAAAATGTAAGTAGGTACTTTTATGATAGACAAAATAAAAAGAAATATCAGTTCCACAGAATTTCTCACTTTTGTATCTAAAGTTGGAATCATTTCCTACAATGGAAACCTGATTTTCTTTTTGTTTCTTTTTCTTCCTCCAATTTTTACCTTTTGGAATTGGTTCTCCTTAGCTTCTACCTGTTTTATCTTACAAAAGTTCTTTTCTTGGAAGACACTTGTGACACAAAGTACTTGTTCCATAATATTTATTTTCCACATATTCCTTCAGTAAGAGAGTTCTTGAATTTTAACTGAGCACATAGCCACCAGGCTAAAGGCTGCAATATCCAGCCTCCCTGACAAGGGGTGTAGCAATGTGACTGAGGGCTGGATTATGGAATGTGTGAATTGCACCCTTAAAGAGTAGAAGCATGCACTTGATTTCTGCTTTTCTCCTTTCTGAAAGATCTGCTGGTTGGTGCTGGAGCAGCCACCTTTACCTACAAGACAGGGAGGGGCCCTATGTTGAAGACAGCATAGCAATAAGATGAGAGGAGCTCAGGTTCCTGACACCATATAGCATTCTCATCAGTTTCTATTGCTTAATACATGGAGTGTTACATGACAATTAAGTAAATGTTTACCTTGTTTAAATCACTGTTATTTCTGCCTTTACTATAGCAGCCAAAACTGTATGTTACAACTCATAATTTAGTGTTCACAGGTAAGGTACTGACACGATAAAACCTGAAATATGTGGTGATAATGGTGACAACCCCAAAATAGCAAACCAGAAGCTGGAAGCT
Organism: Tonatia bakeri; assembly: GCA_004024845.1. NCBI lineage: Eukaryota > Metazoa > Chordata > Mammalia > Chiroptera > Phyllostomidae > Tonatia > Tonatia bakeri. Next base: position 27,159 of record PVIA01013231.1, on the reverse strand, counting down.
AATGACCCTTGTTATGCCATAGCTCCTGTTTGGTGAAATGGTTACTTTCAAAAATCTTAGATAATGCTACTGTCGCTATCACTAATATAACCTGTAATTCTAATGCAGTGGTTTCAAGAGAGAATAATTGGCATTTTGAGCTAAACAGTTCTTGTCTGAGCTTTGCCACACATTTGGAGATGCTTATCATCTCCAAAACCCTGCTTCTCATTACCAATGTCTGAAAACAGTTTTCGGATATTTTGTCCAATTTCCTATTTATCCATAGTGGAAGGGAACCAGTTATATTATCTGGAAGCAATGTGGAGCCAGTTACTATGTCATGGCCAGAAGCATAAATCTTCTTCCAGACTTCTGAAAGCATCTTTACATCATCTTCTAGCTTCCAGAGTTCCTCTTGAGAAGTCAAATGCCAATCTTATTCTTGATACATTGTGTCTTATTACAGTTAGCTGTCTACTGTACTGTTGTATGGTAGCATTGGAACAGAGAGAATGTGGAGGTGTAAATTCAGAAATCACGACCAGCCGCATGCGCAACAAATAGCAAGAGTACATTTTACCCAGGGATCCTGACCTTTGAGCTACACACATTTGGCTCTCTTCAAGTGGGAGTAAGTGCAGACTAGGTGTGCTGGTTTGGAAACTATTTCTCCAAATCCTCTTCCCTGTGTGGTACCTAGTTAGAGTTAACCAAAAATAGGAATTTGTAAGACATTTGGGCAGGAGTGAAGTAGTAACCATTACTCTCAGAAGGTTGTTACCATAAGATAAGTAACAGTTTCCTAGAAGGTCTCAGTTTGTCCTCAGTGTCCACAAACATCTAGCTTATTTTGCCCAACTGCTAGCCCTGCTGACTACCAACAACCCCAGGTCCACGACTAGATGTCTGATTGTAGACCCACAGAGATAGTAACTGTCCAGAAGTAACTGCTCTTCATTGAACCCTCCATGAAATCCTCACATTCCCGTTTGTCAGGCAGACATACTTGGTTTCTCATCTACCCCTCAAACTCCAACTTGCCCAACACTGCCAGTGCTTCAGGGAACTTGTTTCTATTGCTCTTTTGCTGATCCTCTGAAAGGAGCCTATGAGCACTGACAGGTGAGTGTGCACTGGGGAGGAGAAAATGACCAGATTCTCCAGGGATTATTGTGACCTTGGCTCTGAACTGCTAATAATTCTTAGAAACTCAAAAATGTCATTTTGTTCTAGTGAAAGAAAGTAGTCTATGTAGGTGCTTAGTGGAGTTTTCACTTGGGTCTATGGCAAAGTGAGCCTAATGTGTTCCTGAGCCTACATCCTGATTATATCTCCAGTTCAAGAATGCATAGTAGGAATAGACATACTCCTCTATTAGAGATTCACAAAAGTTCTACTCCACTGACTGAACCCTGGCTGATATGTGGGGTGAGAATGAGAGAAGTTGTGCACATCTATATGAATGATGAAGGGATGGACTGTGGCAGAAAACACTAGTTGTCCCCTAAAATCTATCCATCTTCCTCTTTCTCATTTAGTAAAAGAACTCCCACATTTGAATTGGGTACATGACCCTCAGGTAAGAACTGTTTACCAACATCCATCGCAGCCAGGTTACTAAGCTTTGACCAACTGAATGGAAGCAGAAGTGGCATGGGGAACTTTGGGGTTGTGTCCTTGAAGGGAATGGACATGCCTTCCACTTTCTCTACTTCTGTCCCCAGCTTGTCAGAATGTGGGCACAAAGGGAGAAGAGGAGCAAAGTTGTCATCTTGATGATAAGGAACACAAACAGGTGTGAGGAAAGCAATACAAGGCACAGGGAGCTTCTAGGTACCTAACACTGTGGAACTGCCATATCAGACCTGGAATGTTTTGCTCATGTTATTATACAAAAACTTTGTATCTTGTTAAAGTGACCATGGTTTGGTTTGGTTTGGTTTGGTTTGTCTTTGTTACAGTAGCCAAATATGTGTCCTAAATAATAGAGCATTACTATGTATCTTTGCCCTCTCCTTTGAAAGTTATAGATTGTAAGAAAGATATCTAAAATAGTTGTGGACATGAAGGACTAGATAACTGGTCTCCAGATATGTTAATCCTTCCTTCTGTGCACACTGCTAGGCAACATTTCCTAGCCTCCTTTATAGTTAGATATGGTAATATACCTGCATCCTAGTCAATGAAATGTGAGAGGAAGTTAAAATACATCAGCCTCTAGGCTTGACTCATAAAGATATCCATGCAACCCTTCACCCTCTTTCTCCTCTGTTCATCTGCCAAGACTCTGTAGGCACTGATGGAAGAAGCCTCAGTATCTCAATGATTTTTTTAAGAAAAGGAAGGGAGGGAGGGAGAAAGAGAGGAGAGAAACTTTGATATGAGAGAGAAACATCAATTGGCGGCCTCTCACATGTCCCCAGCATGCCCACCCAGGGACCTGGCCTACCACACAGGCATGGGCATCTGCAAGAGGAGGTCCAACCCACTGACCCACACCAGTCAGGGCAATGCTGTACTTCTTAAAAACATTTCTGATTTGCAAAATAAAAGTAAAAAGGTGTAAATAAATAACAACTATTTCTTGTATGTTCTAAGAAAGCTTATTTCTATACCCCATTTTAGGAGATAGGCTGAGAAGAGTTTTACTACTAAAGATATGCCAAACTCTTTGCTAATAAAAAGAAAAGAGCATGTACCCAAAACCTAGGTACTGAAAGGAAGTAAAGTTAACAAGTAACATTAGCCTCCTCAATGAATCAGTACTTCACCGAAGTACAATATCCAAACAATAAGCAAAGTAATTGCTACTGATGTCTATATATTATACATATTCTACCCAACACTGAAATGCCTCAAACAGTACTAAGTCGACAAGGTCTGCTTTTGTGTATCAATAACAATCCAGCAGTTTGACTTACCACATTTGAACAACATGACTAACTAGAGCATACATACACATACTTTACAATATGTAATCTTGTTCTTCAAGGCTTTAAGGATAAATCATATAAATCACTGTTGTATATACTGTGCCTTGTCCAATGTGAAAAAAGATACACATGTTCTTTCACCAATATGATATAAAAGCTGACAAGATAAAAAAGATTTTGATGTTTAAAAAGTTGGATAAGGTAAAAGAAATATTAATAACCCAGTGATTAGAAATTGTCATAGGAGAGAAATTTATAGCATTACAGGCCTATCTCCAAAACAAGAAAAAGGTCAAATAAACAATGGAACTTTACACTTAAAGGAACTAGAAAAAGAACAATGAACAAAGCCCAAAGTAAGTAGGAGGAAGGAAATAATAAAGATCAGGGCAGAAATAAATGAAATAGAGTCTAAAAAAGTCATACAAAGGATAAATATATCGAAGACTTGGTTCTTTGAAAAGACAAACAAGACTGAGAGACCTTTAACCAGGATCAAGAAAAGAAGAGAGAGGACCCAAACAAATAAAATTAGGAATGAAAGATAAGTAACAACTGATACCAAAGAAATACAAAGGATTGTAAGAAAATATTATGAACAACTACCTGTATATGCCAACAAATTGGATAATCTGAATGAAATGAGTAAATTCCTAGAAGAATACGATCTTCCAAAATCCAATCAGGAAGAATCAGAGAATCTGAATAGACAGATTACAACTAGTGAAATTGAAGCAGTAATCAAAAAAAAACTCCCCACGCCCTGGCTGGCGTAGCTCAGTGGATTGAGCGCGGGCTGCGAACCAACGCATCGCAGGTTCGATTCCCAGTCAGGGCACATGCCTGGGTTGCAGGCCATGGCCCCCAGCAACCACACATTGATGTTCCTCTCTCTCTTTCTCCCTCCCTTCCCTCTCTAAAAATAAATAAATAAAATCTTAAAAAAAAAAAAACTCCCCACAAACAGAAGTCCTCCAATGGATAACTTCAGAGGTGAATTTCACCAAACATTCTGAGAAGAACTAACACCTCTCCTCAAACTATTTCAAAAAAATTCAAGAGGAAGGAAGACTCTCAAGCTCATTTCATGACACCAGCATTACCCTAATTCCAAAACCAGAAAAAGACAGAAACATAAACTTATAGGCCAACATAGATGCTAAAATCCTCAACAAAATATTAGCAAACTACATATAGCAATACATTAAAAAAATCATACATCATAATCAACTGGGATTTACTCATATCCCACTCATATCTGGTTGAACATTATCAGAGATGCAAGGTTGGTTCAATATCCACAAATCAATAAACATGAAACATAAAAACAACATGATCAGTCCTGGCCAGTGTAGCTCAGTGGATTGAGTGCCAGCCTGTAAACCAAAAGGTCTCCAGTTCAATTACCACTTGAGCACATGCCTGAGTTGCAGGCGAGGTCCCCAGCTGAGGGCATATGACAGGCATCTGATTGATATTTCTCTCACACATCAGTGTTTTTCTTCATCTCTTTTTCCTTCCTTCCCCCCTCTCTAAAAAATAAATAAAAACTTTTATTTTTAAGTATATTTTATTGATTATGCTATTACAGTCGTCCCATTTCACTCCTCCCCTTTATTTCCCTCTGCCTTGCATCCCTCCTCAGCCAGCATTCCCCACTTTAGTTCATATGCATGGGTTGGTTGCACATATAAGTTCCTTGGCTTCTCCATTTCCTATACTATTCTGAACCTCCCCCTGTCTATTTTGTACCTACCAATTATGCTTCTTATTCCCTGTACCTTTTCCCCCATTCTCCTCCCTCACCCTCCCCATTGATAAACCTCCATGTGATCTCCATTTCTGTGATCCGGTTCCTGTTCTGGTTGTTTGCTTAGTTCATTTTTGTTTTAGTTTTTTAGGTTCGGTTGTTGATATTTGTGAGTTTGTTGTCATTTTACTGTTCATATTTTTTATCTTTTTCTTAGATAAGTCCCTTTAAAATTTCACATCATAAGGGCTGGGTGATGATGAACTCCTTGAACTTGACCTTAAGTGGGAAGCACTTTAGCTGCCCTTCCATTCTAAATGATAGCTTTGCTGGGCAGAGGGATCTTGGATGTAGGTCCTTGCCTTTCATGACTTGGAATTCTTCTTTCCAGCCCTTTCTTTTGAGAAATCAGCTGACAGTCTTATGGGAACTCCTTTGTAGATAACCGTCTCCTTTTCTCTTGCTGCTTTTAAGATTCTCTCCTTATCTTTCATCTTGGGTAATGTAATTATGGGGTGCCTTGGTGTGTTCCACCTCGGGTCCAACATCTTTGGGACTCTCTGGGCTTCCTGGACTTCCTGGACTTCCTGAAAGTCTGTTTCCTTTGCCAGAATGGGGAAGTTCCCTTTCATTATTTTTTAGAGGGGAAGGGAGAGAGGAAGAGAAGTATCAATGTGTGGTTCCCTCCAGCATGCCCCTTATTGGGCACCTGGCTCTCAACCCAGGCATGTGCCTTGACTGGAAATCAAACCAGCAGCGTGTTGGTTCACAGGCTGGTGCTCTATCCACTAAACCACACTAGCCAGGGCCACCTTTTAACATTTTAAGAGATAGAACCTTACGTATTTGCCAGGGTGGGGCAACCAACTTCTCTGTTATTGTAGGGCTGTATGTGGGGGAGGGGTCAAGGAGGAAACAATGCCACTTACCTGGCTCTCATCTGGTTTTCAGTCACTTCCCCCGCTACCCACAAGCAAATTGGGCTCTTCTGGTGCTGATTCCCAGGAGGGTAGGGTTTGTGTACATTCTAGGACCCTGCTGGTCTCTCCAGTGAACTCTCCAGTGAGGCTAGGAGTCTCTCACGGCTGCAACCACCACATGTTTTTACAGTCATAAGTTTTGAGGCTTTCTTTCCCATGTTGGAACCCTGGGTTGAGCAGTCTTTCTCCCTCCCTAGTTGTTCCTCCCAGTTTATCTGCACACAAATGTGGGACTGCCAGTCGCCACCTCACCCACCTGGTCCTCCAGTCACCACCTTGCCTCAACTCTTCTCCAACCCAGCTGCCAATCTCCGCCCCTCCTACCAGTCTGAATGGATGTTTCTTCTTTAACTCCTTGGTTGTCAGACTTCCATACAGTTCAATTTTCTGGCAGTTCTGATTGTTTTTTGTTTTTATACTTGTTGTTGTCCTTTTGGTTATACAAGGAGGCAAAGTATACCTATGCCTCCATTTGGGCTGGAAGTCTAAACAAAATCTTTTAAAAATGCCCTGGTTGGTGTGGCTCAGTGGGTTGAGTGCTGGTCTGCAAATCAAAAGGTCACTGGTTCAATTCCGGTCAGGGCACATGCCTGGATTGCAGGTTGTGCCAGGTCTCTGGTTGGGGGCATGGGAGAGGCAACTGATTGATGTTTCTCTCCACATCAGTGTTTCTCTCCCTCCCTCTTCCTGCCTCTCTTCCCTTCTCTCTAAAAAATAAATAAATAAAATCTTTTTTTTAAATAAACCAGTCTCATTCACAATTGCTTCAAAAAGAATAAAATACCTTAGAATAAATTTAACCAAGAATATAAAAGACCTGTACTTAGAAAATTATAAGACACACCGAAGAAAGAAATTGAAACTGTGTTCATGGATAGAAAGAAATAGGATCATTAAAATGTCCATAGTACTCAAAGCAATCTATAGATTCAGCACAATTCCTATCAAGATACCAAAGGTATATTTCACAGAACTGAAACAAATATTTCAAAAATTTATATAGACCCCAAATACCAACAAAAATTTTTAAAAAAGAACAAAGTTGGAAGAATCATGCTACCTAATATCAAACTATACTACAAAATCATAGTAATTAAAACAGCATGGTACTGACATTTAAAAAAAGAAAACAATATAGATCATTGGATCAGAAAAGAGAGCCCAGAAATAAACTTGTGCCTTTAAAGTCAATTAATATTTGACAAAGGAGGCAAAAACATACAATCAGCTAAAGATAGTTTATGCAATGAAAGGTGCTGGGAAAATTGCACAGATATGTTTTGAAAAGTGAAACTAGACCACCTTCTATTGCCACACACAAGAATAAATCCAAAATGGATTAAAGACTTAAATGTTAAACCTGAAATCATAAAAACTCTACAAGAAAAGATAGGCAATAAAATCTCAGACATTTCTCATAGCAACATTTTTTTCTGAATAGCTTCTCAGGCAAGAAGAAAAAAAAGAAATAATAAATAAATGGGACCACATCAAACTAGAAAGTTTTTGCAAAGCAAAAGAAACCATCAACAAAATGAAAAGACAACCCACTGAATGGGAGAACATTTTCACCAATATGCCTGATAAGGGGTCAACATCTAAAATTTATAAAGAACTTATACAACTCACCACCAAAAAAAAAAAAAGCAAACAATCCAATCTAAAAATGGGCAAAGGATATGAATAGAAACTTCTCTAAGAGGACACACAGATGGCCAATAGATATATGAAAAGATGCTGAATGTCACTAATCATCAGAGAAATGCAAATTAAAACCACAATAAGATATCACCTCACACCTGTCAGAATGGTTATTATCAATAAGTCAACAAACAATTCAGGTTGACAAGGATGTGGAGAAAGGGGAACATTTGTGCACTGTGGTTGCTGCCACTGTGAAAGCATGGAGTTACCTTAAAAAATTTAAAAATGGAACCGACCTATGACCCAGCAGTTCCACTTCTGGGAATTTACCTGAAGAAACCTGAAACATTCAAAAGAATATATATACCACTATGTTCATTTCAGCATTATTTACAATAGCCAAGATTTGGAAGCAGCACAAGTGTCTATCAGTAAATGAGTGGATAAAACAGCGATGATGCATTTACATGATGTGACACTACTCAGACATAAAAAAGGAGAAAATTTTACCCTTTGCAATAGCACGGATGGACCTGGAGAACATTACACTAAGTGAAATAAGCCAATCACAGAAAGACAAGTACCATATGATTTCAATCATGTATGGAATCTAATGAACAAACTGACTTAACAAACAAAGTAGAGACAGACTCATGAGTGCAGGTTGACAGCTTTGGGGAGGACTAAGGGGGTGGTGGGATTGAGCAAAGAGAAAAAAAAGAGAAAAACCTCATGGACATGGGCCACAGTGTGGTATTTGCAGGGTAGAGGTGGAAGAGGGTATAGAGAGATAATTGGTAATGGAAAAAATACAATAAAATATTAAAGTTAAATAAAATTTTAATTTTAAAAAGTTGGACAAGACAAAAATTTTAATAACCCAGTGATTAAACACTTATATAACTTACAAAGTGATCACAATGATAAATCTTGTACCTACCTGACACATTACAAAATTATTACAATATTATTTTTTTTTAGATTTTTTATTTATTTATTTTTAGAGAGGGAAGGGAGGGAGAGAGAGAGAGAGAGAAACATCAATGTGGGGTTGCTGGGGGCCATGGCCTGCAACCTAGGCATATGCCCTGACTGGGAATCGAACCTGTGATGCCTGGTTCACAGCCCGTGCTCAATCCACTGAGCTACACCAGCCAGGGCTGCAATATTATTGACTATATTGCTTGTACTGTACTTTACATTTCCATAACTATCCTGTAACTATCAATTTGTACTTCTTAATTCCTGCACCTTTTTCACTCATCCCCCAAACCTCTCCCATTTGACAACCTTCAAAAGTTTTTTTTACATATGAGTCTTCTGTCCTGCTGTTTACTTAATCTGTTTTTTAGATTCCACATATAATTGAAATCATATGGAATCTGTATTTCCCTAACTTATTCCACACAGTACAGTACCCTTTCAGTCAATCCACGTTATTGCAGACAGCAAGATTTCATTATTTTTTATTTTTTATGGCTGAGGCATATTTTTCATTGTATATGTGCACCAATTCTTCTTTATTCATTCATCTATAGATGGACACCTAGGTTGTTTCCCTATCTTAGCTATTGTAAATAATGCTGCAATATGGATCATAGGTCTTTCTGACTTAGTGTTGTTTGTTTCTTTGGGTAAATACCCAGAAGCAGAATTTCTGGGTCCTTCATTTTCTCTAGTTATAGTCATTGTTTTAAAGTCTATTTTGTCTGGTATTAGTACTGCTACCCCAGCTTTTATTTTTTCATTTCCATTTTCATGTAATATCTTTTCATCCTTTTACTGAATTTCAGTCTTCGTGTGTCTTTTGATCTGAAGTGAGTCTCTTGTAGACATCATGTGTAAGGGTCTAGTGTTGTTATCCATTCAGCTACCAAGTCTTTTGATTAGAACATTTAATCCATTTACATTTAAAGTAATTGTTTTTATTTTTTATTTTTATTTTTTATTGTTGTTCAAGTACAGTTTTCTGCCTTTTGCTCCCACCCCTCCCCACCACCCCAGCCCTTCCCACCTCCCTTCCCTGCTTTCCACCCCACCTTTGTTATTGTCCATGTGCCCTTTATAATTGTTCCTGTAAACCCTTCACCCTTCTCCCCCATTATCCCCTCCCCTCTCCCCTCTGATCACTGTCAGCCTGTTCTCAATTTCAATGTCTTTGGCTATACTTTACTTTCTTGTTCGTTTTATTGACTAGGTTCCTGTTAATGGTGAGATCATAAAATAATCGTTGATAGATATGTATGTATTCCTTTTATTATTCATTTCTACCTCTCCCTCCTTCTCCTCCTCCTCCTCTTCCTCCTCCTCCTCCTCCTTCTTCTTCCTCTCCTCCTCCTCCTTCTTCTTCCTCTTCCTCCTCCTCCTCCTTCTTCCTCCTCCTTCTTCTCCTCCTCCATCTTCTTCACCTTCTCCTTCTCCTTTTTCTCCTCCTTCTTCAAGAAGAACATTTAACATTTCTTGTAACACTGATTTGATGGTGATGAACTCCTTTAGATTTTTCTTGTCTGAGAAGATCTTTCATCTGTCCCTCAATTTTAAATGATAGCTTTGCTGGGTAGAGTAGTCTTAGTTGTAGATCCTTACTTCTCCTCACTTTGAATATTCTTTGCCAATTCCTTCTGGCCTGCAAATTTTCCATTGAGAAATGAGCTGACAGCTCTCTGGTGGCTCCTTTGTAGTTATGTAACTGCTTTTCTCTTGCTGCTTTTATGGTTCTCTCTTTGTCTTTACCCTTTGAATTTTAATTATGATGTGTCTTAGTGTAGGTCTCTTTGGGTTCATCTTTTCTGTGACTCTCTGCTTCCTGAACTTGTATGTCTATTTCCTTCAACAAGTTAGGAAAGTTTTTCTTCATTATTGTTTCCAATTTTTTACTCTTTCTTTTCTCCTTCCAGTGTAGCAAATACCAGCCAGCAGTATCCATTCCTGCTGTGGATGCTTGTTGAAATATGAGAAAAATATACACAGAGACAACCAGGTCCTGTGGGGAAATAGAGACAGAATGACCACTCTCTCTAGTGGGAAGCACCCCATCTTGTCACCCAAGCAGATTTTTATTAAAAATACAGACTTAGTTTGTGGATTCACAGTCTGGCAGGAAAGATCAAAAAGAATAGGTAACTTTCAAAGGTGCTGACAGAACTCCTGCTGGGATTCTGGGCAAAGTTTGGAGTTTTACCATTTGAAAGGACTTTTCCTGTCCGTGTCTTCATATTCTAATTTAATAACATCCTCCAGCAAACAGATCTCACAGGATCTTGCGTATTCTATGTCCCAGGCCTGATTACCCCGGGGGTCCACTGACTCTGGTCTGGGCTGCACCCCTCTGCTATTTCCGCAGGCCTGAGTTGGGCAGGAGACAAAGGCAGCCAGCAGACTTGGATTTCTCACATCTAAGAACAAGGACTCAGGCTCTAACAAAGCCGAGGGGGCGGGGGTTGATGTCAATCACCCCTACATTTCCACAGCCCTGAGTCTCTTCCCTGAGGCCTCCTCGTGATCATGCCTGTCTTAGGTGATTCCCTCCATGGGAAATCTTACCCGTCATTGGCTAACTGATCAAGCATAGGAGGACAGCACAGAACAGGCAGCATCCATGCCAGGGAAATAAGTTTGTCTCCTTAGTGGCTCCTAGTCCGGAGGTCTCTCACTCAGCCTAAGTCACGGGAGGTTACAGCTTCCTGAGACCAGGCAGGGTGGACTCCAACATTGCAGTACCCCCATGGTGTGAATATTGGCACATTTGGATTGTCCCAGACGCTTCTTAAACTATCCTCATTTTTTGTATTCATTTTCATATTTGCTGTTCTGATTGGGTGATTTTTACTTCCTTATCTTCCCAACTGCTGATTTGGTCCTCTGCTTTGTGTACTCTACTGTGGGTTCCCTATAACATGTTCTTCATTTCAGTTTGTGTGTTCTTAATTCCAAATGCTTCTTTATGTTTTCCATGTCCATTTTTATGTTTCCTACCTCTTTGTTGAAGTGCTCACTAAGTTCATCTACTCTTACCCTCAATTAATTGAGCATCCTTATAACCATTGTTTTGAACTCTGCATTGGGTCGATTGCTTGTCTCCATTTTATTTAGTTCTTTTTCTGGAATTTTGTTCTGTTATTCCATTTGGGATATTTTTTATTGTTCTTGTTTCCATGTTATGGCTGCCTCCCTGTATTCATTTCTATGTATTAGGTGGAGCTGCTACATCTCCCAGTCTTGGTACAATGACCTTATGTAGTAGGTAACCTGAAGGGCCCAGTGGTGCAGCCTCCCTGGTCACCAGAACTGGGCACTTCAAGTGTGACTCCCACCTTGTGTGGGCTCTGTGCACCTTCCTGTTATAGTTGAGCCATTGTTGTCACAGCAATGGGAGAGAGTGATACTCCAGGCCAATTTCCTGAGGGGACTGGCTGCAGCCACAGAGGATGAACTGCTGTGCAGTGCCTCATCCCATGGAACAGGAGTTGCTTTGTTGGGACTCTAGCACATGTTGAGTATACCCTTGAGTTTCTCACTTGTGGAGGTGGTTGGGTGGTGCTTTGGTGTAGTCTGAAGCTATCCACCAATTGTGCTGGCTTTGTGGCCATCCCAGAGGTGTAGGCCAAGTTTGGCTGCTTCCTGTGCCCTGCCTGGAGCCACTCCTCATGAACTATGAGTGATCTGCAGGTGGCTGCTACTTGTGCTGGGCTTGGATGTGCCCACAGGAGGCCAAGCTGCTAACCAAGGCTGGCTGCTGTGAGTAAGGGATCTGGGGCCACTTAGCAAGAGGTACAAAGCATGCTGAGGCTACATGCTGCTTGTTTGGGGTTTGTGAACCTTTGTGAGAATTTAGTAAAGTCCAGAGCATGAGCAAAGACAGGCTGATTTTATGGAAATATCACTTGAAATAGCATGGGTAGGCCCACAAATTGGGTTGAGGCAGGGTGTCAGAGAATCACCAGGGCTAGGCAAAAGGGTGTTAGTCAGGTTGATGAAGAATCAGATATGGCACACATCTGCTGACTCTGTTGGGGGAGGACTCAGCAAAGGGATAGTGGCCTCTACCAGCACTTCTGCCTGGGAGAAAGCTGCCCCTCTAACCTTTACCCTGAAGCCAGACAATTCAATTTCTCCCTGTTTTTCCCTGCTGCCTTTCAAGCTGCTGCCCCACTATTACAGCACAGAGTAAGTCCATCAGTGAGTAAATATGTGTGCAATTCTTTTATGAGGAACACATGGGTCCTGGCTAGTGTGGCTTAGTGGATTGAGTATTGGTCTGCAAACCAAAGGGTCGCTGCTTTGATTCCCAGTCTAGGGCACATGCCTAGGTTGCAGGCAGGTCTCCGATAGAGGCCATGGAAGAGGCAACGACACATTGATGCTTCTCTTCCTGTCTTTCTACCTCCCTTCCCCTCTCTCTAAAAATAAATAAATAAAATCTCTAAACACACACACACACACACACACACAAAAAAAAACGAGGAACACATGGGACTCCAGGAGTTCTCTCGCTTACTCAGCCATAATCCCTGCTGGTTTTCTCAGCCAAAAGTTATGGGGACTTCTCTTCCTCACACTGGATCTGTGGGCTATGCAACCTGGTATGGGTGTGGGATTCCTCATTCCTTAGGGTGGATCTCCACAGTGGAGATATCCCTCCTGATTTTTAACTACAACATTGGGATGTGGGACCATGCCATTCTACCTTTCCACCCCTCATACCAGTCTCAACATGGCTTCTTTATATCCTTAGTTATAGGACCTCTGCTCAGTTAGATTTCAGGAGGTTCTCAATGATAGATGCTCTGTCGTTTAGTTGTGATTTTGATGTGGTTGTAGGAGGATGTGAGTATTAAATTTAACTGTTCTAGCCTCTTGACTGGAGGCCTAAAAAGAATCGTTTAAGCTGGACACGATATACCAGTCTGGGCCTCATTATGACTGGATACAGTCCTTTGTTTAATATAGATACAACTTATTCTACGACCTTCATTTCCTCATTACCTCAAATCTACTACCTTGTCCAAGTCATGCAGCCACTGAGGAGTAAAATTATAACTTAACCATTCAAAGTGCAGGTCTCGGTATGAAGCTTTAGAAAAGCTGTGATCATGAAACACCTTCCTCCCATACCTCAGGCCCACCCTCCACCACCAAACGTTAGTCTCCCAGCATTTCAGCTAGTATTCCCCTTAGAGTAAGCAAGTGCATAAATATTGTCCCTTACAACTCAGGATCCCTTAAGATTAAAAGAGATTTCTTGCCCATACTAATTTTTTACTTTATAAGAGTGAAAAGTCAAAAAAAAAAAAAGATTGTATCTCCCTCATCTGACTGCTGATGCCTGTGTAAAACTTCATTCTACCATCAGAAATAAAAACAAATGAGAACTTCTAGCTCTGGCCATAATCAAATATTTGATACTGGACTAATCCACAAAACAACAAATATAAACTATACAAAATATTTAAAACAACTCTGTGGCAAAACCGTTGGTAACCTATCCCCATCCCCTTGGATCCCTTTTCCCAGTCCTATGCACCAAACTGCCACCAGCTAAATACATTGTTGCTAACAGTTCACATCTGCAACCTTTATAGTACACATTTTCAGTGAGAGCAATAATTGGTTCTTGAGGAGTGAAAAATATCTTACTCATTTACATATAAAGCACAGACAAAAACACAGTATATAAACAGGTATACAGTGTATTTATAATAATAAAGTTTCATGGGGGTATGATTAGGGAAAATACTGAGAAGCCTAAGAGTGTGATAATGAGCAAAAAGTTGAGAAACAATGTTTCGAAAGATTGTGCGTGGATGCCAGAGTTGATTTTACCTTAGAGACAGAAATGCTTGGAAATTTGATTCCATAGGATGAACCACAGCCAATGAATGACTATTATGGAAATGCAAAAGTTCACCATAAGGTGGTGATCAGTGGTCCAGATTATTCTAAACATGAGGCTGAGTCTGAGCCTTCGCATGAATGATACTCTCCTTTGGTTTCTTCCCCTTCCATATTCTGCTTCTTCCCTTAATGGTTTATCGAGAAAGCACTTATCAATTAATCCTTTTATCCAAATCCTTGATTCATTGTCTACTTCTGGAAGAATACAACCCAATGCAACCGTTTGAAGCCACTAGAAAGCAATAAACACCAGTAGAACATAAACTTTATGAACAATTATTGAAGGGTAGCACATGAGGATGAAGATGATACTCTGGTGTTCTATCTGTCTGCCAAAAAAATAAATATAATTTGTCACCCATAATGTCCAAATCCAAATAAAGCATGCCTTAAAAAAAAAAACCAAATTATCAAAAACCAAGAGAGAAACTCAGACACTTGGAAAAATTCACAGTTAAATTAAATGTTAGAATTATCCAATAAAGATGTTAAAATATCTATGTTTTATATTCAAGAAGAAAAAGTCAAAAATTTCACAAAGGAGTATTTATAAATTTTTAAAATTTAAATGGGAATACCATAGCAGAAAGTAATTGTATCTAAAATTAATAACTCAATGGCTTTGATATCAGATTAGACACAACAGAACAGAGAATTGGTGAATTAGAGAACAGTTCAGGTTATCAAACCACAGCAAAGAGAACAAAACAAGGCGAAGACAAAAAAAAGAGCATAAGAGACATAAGGAACATGATAGAAAGGTGTAACATCCATGTAATTGGAGGTGAAGAAGCAATAGAGAAAATGAATGGAACAAAATCAGTAATGTTAAAAAAGAGTAGACAGCCCTGATTGGTGTGCCTCAGTTGCTTGGGCATCTTCCCACAAAGTGAAAGGTCACCAGGTCCATTCCCATTCAGGGTACATGCCTGGGTTGCAGCCAGAACCTGGTTAGGGTGAAATCAATCAATGTTTCTCTCACACATCAATGTTTCCCTCCCTCTCTTTCTCCCTCCCTTCCCTATTTATTTAAAATAAATAAATAAAATAATTGTTTAAAATAGTAGACAAAAGTTTTCCAAAACTGATGAAAGTTATTAGGCCATACATTCAATATGTTCTACAAGCCCTGAATGGGTAGCTCAGTTGCCTGGAACATTGTCCCAGTTCACAAAAGTTGTGGGTTCAATTCTCAGTCAGGCCACATAAATAAGTAGAACAACTCTCTCTCTCAAAAAGAAAATATGTTCTACAAATCACAAATGAAATACAGGGAAAACCACACTTAGACATATATACTCAAACTGAAGAAAACCAAATATAAAGAGAAAAACCTTAGCCCTGGCTGGCGTAGCTCAGTGGATTGAGCGCGGGCTGCGAACCAGGCATCGCAGGTTCGATTCCCAGTCAGGGCACATGCCTAGGTTGCAGGCCATGTCCCCCAGCAACCGCACATTGATGTTTCTCTCTCTCTCTCTCCCTCTCCCTTCCCTTTCTAAAAATAAATAAATAAAATAAAATAAAAAAAGAAATAACTTCATCAATAGGAATTCAAATTATATATTTCCATAATAATGGAGCATTAAAGCGATGGCAAGGACATGTAGTAGAACATGATATGGGCTTTGTGAAATCAGATTGTGGCCTTTGTAAAATTAAATTCATAAATTTGAAAAAGAAAAGAGAAAAACCTTAAAAAGATTAAAATGACACAGTATTTTAAGGGGCAACAATAAGTTTTAAAGTTAACTTTTCAAAAGAAATTATGAAAGTCAGATGACAATGACATGATATTTTTAATACATTTTATTGATTATGTCATTACAGTTGTCAAATTTTCCCCCTTTGCCATATCTACCTATTACCCCCATTCCCTCCAGCAATCCCCCACTTAGTTCATGTCCATGGGTCATGCATATAAGTTCTTTGGCTACTCCATTTCTTAATGCTGTTCTTAACATCCTCCTGTCTATTTTGTACCTACCAATTTGTACTTCTTAATCCCTATACCTTTCCTCCCTTTCTCCCCCTCCCCACAACTGATAAACCTCCAAATGATCTCCATATCTGTGATTCTGTTTCTGTTCTGCTTGTTTGCTTAAATTTGATTAATTTCAGTTGTTCATAGTTGTGAATTTATTGCCATTTTAAAGTTCATAGTTTTTATCTTCTTTTTCTTAAATATGTCTCTTTAACATTTCATATAATAATGGCTTGGTGATGATGAACTCCTTTCATTTTAGCTTGTCTGGGAAGCACTTTATCTGCCCTTCAATTCCAAATGAAAGCTTTTCTGGATAGAGTAATGTTGGTTGTAGGTCCTTGCTTTTCATCACTTTGAATACTCCTTGCCAGTTGCTTCTAGCCTGCAAAGTTTCTTTTGAGAAACCAGCTGACAACCTTATGGGAAAGCATTTGTAGGTAACTCTCTTCTTTTCACTTGCTGCTTTTAAGATTCTCTTTATCTTTAGCCTTTGACATTGTAATTATGATGAGTCTTGTGGTTCTCTTTGGGTTCAATTTTTTGGGGGCTCTCTGTGCTTCCTGTACTTGTATGTCTATTTCCTTCAGCAAATTAGGGAAGTTTTGTTTCACTTTTTCAAATAAGTTTTTAATTTCTTGCTTTTCTTTTTGACATCTCTATGATTCAGATGTTGGTACATTTGAAGATGTCCCGGAGGTTCCTAAGTCTGTCCTTGATTTTTTCAATTTTTTTTCTCCCCACTGTTTTGATTGAATGCTTTTTTCCTTCCTTGTATTCTTTTTTTTTTTAATTTTAAACTATGTAAACATATTTTTTAAAAGACTTTATTTATTTTAGAGAGGGAAGGGAGAGAGAAAGAGAGAGAGAGAGAGAAACATCAATGTGCGGTTGCTGGGGGCTATGGCCTACAACCCAGGCATATGCCCTGACTGGGAATCGAACCTGCGATGCTTTGGTTTGCAGCCCACACTCAATCCACTGAGATAATTACTTATATTCTTAATCATTGATTTGACTCTTGGCTTCATGTTCTCCACTGTTGGTTCCCTGTAGATTTTTTTAATTTCACATAGTGTAACTTTCATTTCTCCCTGGGTCTTTTATATTTATTTTTAAATTTTTATTCAAGTACAGTTGTCTCCATTTTCACCCCCCAGCCCCCTAGCCCAGCCATCCCTCCCTCCCATCCTTGGCTTTGTCCATATGTCATTGATGGCCCTTTCTCTATTATCCCCTATTATCCTTCTTCCTCCTCCTCTCTGGTCACTGTCAGTTTGTTCTTTATTTTAATGTCTCTGGTTTTATTTTGCTTGCTTGTTTGTTTTGTTGATTAGTTTCTACTTATAGGTGAGATCATGTGGTATTTGTCTTTCACCAGCTGGCTTGTTTCACTGCCTGGGTCTTTTTTATGCTGTTGAAGTACCTAATGAGTTACTAGAGCATCCTGAAAACCAGTGTTTTAAGTTCTGCATCTGATAGATTGTTTATCTCCATTTCATTTAGTTCTTTTTCTGGATTTTGTTCTGCTTTTTCATTTTGGGGTGATATTTCTTTGTTTTCTCATTTTGGCAGGCTTCCTGTGTTTGTTTCTGTGTATTGATTGGTAGAGCTGCTTTGCCTTTCTGGCTTACTAGCATGGCCTATTGTAGAAGAGTGCACCTGTAAGTTGTATAGGGCAGACAGAGCTTTATAATTGCCAGGGCAGGGCAACCCATGTCACCATTCTGTGGCTCTGTGTGGGGGAGGGCTCACAGAATGGATGATGCTGCTTTTTGGCCTCTGGAGTTTTGCCCAGGAAGAAGCTGCCTCTCAGCACTCACACTTCCCTTTCTCCCCATATGCCACTGGTGCCCTTCCTCTGATGCCCTGGTGCTGAATCCCAGAGGGGGTGGGTCTGCATGAGTCCTAAGTGCATTGCAGGCCCTTTAAGGGGAGTCTTTGAGAATCCACAGTTTATTCCACCCCTACTGGTTTTTAGTCAGAAGTTATGGGGATTTATCTTCATGGAGCTGGAAACCTGGGGTAGGTGGTCTGGACTAGGACTGGTATTCCTTGTTCCTAAGGTATCATCTTTCCTATTTTTTATCTACCACACATGGATGTGAGACCACTCGTGCCTGTCTCCGTGCCTCTCCATGCCACTCCATGTCTTCATGCCTCTCTACCCTACCACTTTCTCTGGCCTCTGCATGTCTCTGCTCCTCCTGCCCCTCCTGCCCCTCTGAATGAATGTGGCTTTTTTAAATCCCTGCCTGTGGACTTGCACACAGCTCATTTTTCTAACAATTCTGGGTGTTATTTGTTTTGTAGTCTAGTTGTATATTTGGCTAGATGTACACAGAGGCAAGGCATGTTTACCTATGCCTCCCCCTTGACAGGAAGTCTGAATGACATTTTTGAAGTGGAAAGAATAAATAGAATTCTGTATCAGCAAAAATAATAATGTTTCCAGTTCAAATGGACTGAAAATCTAAGTGTAAGACCCAAATCTAAGTGTAAGACTATAAAACTCCTACATAAAAACAAATTGGAAATGATTTATGACACTGAATTTGGCAATGATTTCTTGGATACAACACAAAAGGCACAGCAACAAAAAACTTGACAAATGGGACTACAGCAAACTTAAAAACTGTGTAACTGTGTACCAATGGACATATCAACAGAGTAAAAAGACAGCCTAAGGAATATGAGAAAATATTTGCCAATCATATATTATAATGAAAAGGGGTTAATATCCAGACTATATAAAGAACTCTTACAACTCAATAACAAAATAATAACCCAATTTAAAATAGGCAAAGAACTTAACTAAAATAGACACTTTTCCAAAAATGATATACACATGGCCAACAAACATATGAAGAGATGCCCATCACTACCTTGTAGAGAAATGCAAACCAAAGCCAATGAGATGTCACTTCACTGCCAGTAGGATGGTTTTTTATTAAAAAAACAAAACAAAACAGAAATAAGTATCGTCGAGGATGTGGAGAAATTGGAACCCTTGTGCATTGATGGTTATATAGACTCGACTCAGATCCTGGTTAGACTCTCCTCCTGGAAATAGCCATAGGTGTGTGTACTTGGTGCTTCTTCTCCGTTCTCCTTCAACCTCCCATCTTCCCACTGCTCACCCCATGTTGTTTAAGATTCTCAAGTATGCTTTCCTGGGATATTCGTGCTACCAGAAAAGTAGGCAGACTAAGTTACTTATTCTTTATAATGGTTATTATTTAAAATAGGATTTACACACAACACTTTCAAAACTGCTGAAAATAGCCCTTGCTGAGTGGGTCAGTTGGTTAGTGTGTCATGCTGAAACACCAAGGTTGTATCTCTGGTCAGGGCATATACAGGGGTTATCAAAAATACCCCCCACAGCTCTAAAAAAGAATCAGCTTTAAATATCTATAAGCAGCCCTGGCTGGTATGGCTCAGTGGACTGAGCACCCGCCTGTGAACCAAAGGGTAGCTAGTTCGATGCCTAGTCAGAGTACATGCCTGGGTTGCAAGCCAGGTCCCCATTTGGGGGTGCAAAAGAGACAACCACACACTGATATTTCTCTCCCTTTATTTCTCCCTCCCTTCCCCTCTGTCTAAAACTAAATAAAAGAAATCTTTTAAAAAATTAAACTTTTGAAAAAAATATCCCCCACAAATCATTGTTGGAACTTCACCTGTGATATCCTTGACTTAAAAAGATGTGCTCTATTACTAGTATTTTTTTCACACCTAATTAGAAGAATTCAATGGAAGTCTGCCAGTTTCTCCTCTATAAGCCTGTTCACTCTGTGTGGCATTTTGAGTCACATCATGCAGTGACCTTAAACAAACTCTCTTTCACTTCTGGTTCATGGAAAATACTCATGTACTAATTGCCTAACAAACTCTGGAAGAACAGGCTCATTCCAATCTACTAGGAACTCTCCTTTGTTACACCTCCAAGCAGGAAGCCAGCCCTTCTGTTGACATCTAGATTTCCTGAAAAGGATTCAGCTATCGGTGACCTATGACCTGGTAAATTTGGAGGACACATTAACTTTTCCAAGTGGTCTCACTGAAGCCTCTTTTTAGACTTGAAGTGTGGGAGAAAACACAAGCTTACATCTCCCCATTTAGAAGGGAACAGTATTCAAAGCCCACCACCGGATGCCCCAAGAAATCCTTTTAAAAATGCCTCTTCCTTATAGTGGAGAAATTGCAACACCTTAGCCAAATTATCAAAATTAATATATCAATGAGAGACAGGTAGATATTATGTACCTGAAGATATGACACTCTGAAAAAAGGACATCATTTATTTTGACCAGGGAATATAAGCTAAATATAATCATGAAAAAACAGCTAACAAACTCAAATAAGAATTTTTCTCTGAATTTTTTTCAGAATTATTCAAAACTATCAATGCCATGAAAGTCTCAGGAACTCTTCCAGAGAAGAGAAATTAAAGGAACAACTAAATAAGATACGTATACTGCAACCTCTAGTGGAGGAAAAAACAAATGCTATAAAGGATATTACTCAGTTGACAAACTGGAATATAGATGACAAATCATTTAAAAGTGTTGTTTTAATGTTAAAATCTCTTGAAGTAAATAAATGTACTGTGGTTATATAACAGAAAGTCGTTTTTCTTTAGAAATACACAATGAAGTATCTGGTAAGAGAAGGAACATGATGTATGCAGCTCATTCTCAAATAATTTAGAAAAAAACTATGTATGAAGGTATGGTAAATCCCTCATAAACAAAAAAACAGGTATGATAAAATGTTAGCAATAAGCGAATTTGGCCCAGTTGATTAGAGCATTGTCCCATGGACTGAAAGGTTGTATGTTTGATTCCTGATCAGGGCACATACCCAGGCTGCAGAATCAATCTCTGTTCTGGGTGCAGACAAGAAGGCAAACAATCGAAGTTTCCCTCTCATGCCAATGTTTCTGTTTCTTCCTCTCTCCTTTACCCTCTCTCTCTAAAAGCAATGAAAACATGTCCTAGGGTAAGGATTTAAAAAAAAAACAATAAATGAATCTGTATAAAAGAGTAACAGGTGTTTTTAAGCCAACTTGCAACTTTTCTGAGTTTGAAATTATTTCCAAATAAGAAGGTTTTTATTTGAAAAAAATCTTCCTCTTAAAAATCTTCAGGAACATGACTCATTTGTACCTCATTAAAGGTAAAGGGACAAAGAATCATATATTTGTTTGTTTTTTCACAAATACTTAATTTTTAATCATTTTAATGTGAAATTAGTACACAAATAGAAAAGTGTATATTGTGAACACACAGTTTGAAAAATAGTAACATGAATACCTCTGTGCCTAGGCTATAACTTATGAAACAGAGCAGTCTCAATATTTTAGAAGCACCCAGACCCATCCTGTGCCTTTTCCCAATCATGTCCCCATTATTTTTACCCTAGGTAATCACTGTCCTGAATTTTGTGATAATCGTTCGATCCCTTTCTTTATGTTTTAATCACATATACATGTAGAACTTAACAAGGTAAATTTAAATATGCCTCTTTTACATTTTAAACAAATACAATGTACTATTGTCTAAATGTCTGTGTTCCCCCAAAATTCGTATATTAAAACCTAACTTCAAAAGTGATGGTATTAGGAGGTGGGGCCTTTGGGAGGTGATTAGGTCCATGAGAGTAGAGCCCTGTCAATGGAAATAGTACTGTTACAAAAGAGCCCCCAGAGAGCTCTTAAGCTCCTTCTATCATGTAAGGACACGAAGAGAAGCTTGCAACACACAGGAGGACCCTCTACAGACCATGATGCACCCTGATCATGAAGTTCCAGACTCTAGAACTGTGAGCAACAAATTTCTGCTGTTTATAAGCCACCCAGTCTATGGTATTTTGTTACAGCAGCCTTAACCAACTAAAACAAAATGATATAATATTCACTTTTCTATGACTTGCTTTTTTCACTCAATACTACATTTTGAGATTCATTCATACTAGTGAGTATAGCTAAGTTTCATTAATTTGCACTGCTATAAAATAGATCAATATACGATTGGTTGATCCAGCTTAATATTGATGTTGCTTCTATGTTTTTGTCATTAAATAGTGTTGAGTGGCATTGCTTATGTGCCCCAGTATTCGACTTTATTGTTGACTGGTACTGTCAACTATCATCATAAAATGACAAAATGTTTTTTTATTTTTAAATCATTTTCTTCAATTACAGTTAATATACATTATTATATTAGTTTCATTATTATATTAGTTATATTAGATGTACACAACAGTGATTGGAGATTATATAACTTACTAAATGATCATCCTGATAAATCTCACACCCATCTGACACTATACATAGTAATTAGAATATTATTGATTATATTACCTATGCTGCACTTTACATACCCATGACTATTCAGTTGCAATGAATTTGTACTTCTTTATCCCTTTACCTTTTTCATCTATCCCACCAACCCCTCTGCCATTTGGCAACCATCAAAATGTTCTGTTATCTATGAATCTGTTCTGCTTGTTCATTTGTTTTGTTTTTTAGATTCAATTGTTGATAGATATGTAATTAAGGCCATTTTATTATTCATATTTATCTCCTCCTCCTCCTCTTCCTCCTCCTCCTCCACATACTCTCACTTCTTCTTCATGAAGACCCTTTAACATTTCTTGAAATACTGGTTTTGTGATGATGAACTCCTTTAGCTTTTTCTTATCTGGGAAGTTCTTTTACGTCCTTTGATTCTGAATGATAGCTTTGCTGGGAAGAGTACTCATGGCTATACGTCCTTGCTTTCCATTACTTTGAATTATTTTTTGCCAATCATTTCTGGCCTGTAAAGTTTCTGTTGAGAAAATCAGCAGACAGTTTTACAGGAGCATCCTTGTAATTAATTGTTTTTCTCTTGCTGCTTTTAAGATTTTCTCTTTGTCTTTAACCTTTGGCATTTTAATTATGCTATGTCTTGGTGTAGACCTCTTTGGGTTCATCTTGTTTAGGAATCTCTGCACTTCCTGGACTCATATGTCTATTTCCTTCACCAGATTAGAGAGGTTTCCAATCATTATTTTTTCAAATAGGTTTTCAATTTCTTGTTGTCTTACTTCTCCTTTTTGCACCCCCATGATGCAAATGTTGATATGTTTGAAGTTGTCCCAGAGGGTCCTTACTCTATCCTCATGTTTTTGGATATTTTTCCTTGATGTTCTCATTGGGTGTTTTTTGCTTCCTTCTATTCCAAATCATTGATTTGATCCTCTGCTCCATCTATTCAACTATTGATTCTTTATAAATTTTTCTTCATTTCAGTTACTGTCTCCTTCATTTCTGATTGGTCCTTTTTTATGCTGTTGAGGTTCCCACTAAGTTCATTGAGCATCCTTATAACCAGTGTTTTGAACTGTGCATCTAGTAGACTGATTGTTTCCATTTTATTTTGTTTCTGGAGTTCTTTTCTTTCATTTGGGACATTTGCCTCCTCATTTAGGCAGCCTCCCTGTATTTGTTTCTTTGTATTAGGTAAAGCTGCCATGTCTCCCAAGCTTGGTAGAATGGCCTAATGTAGTAGGTATTCTGTAGAGTCTAGTGGCACAGTCTCCCAGATCCCTCAAGCAGGACAGTTGAGGTGTGCCCCACTTGTAGGTTGTGTACACACTCCTCTTCTAGTTGAGCCTTTATTGTTATTGGCACATCAATGAGAGGGATTTACCCCCAGAACAATCAGCCCTAAGCACTGGCTATGACCACCAACCACTGCTCTCTGACCACTGTGGAGGATCATTTGTGCAGATACCCACCCAGCAGAGCAGGACTTACTTCATTGGGGCTATGGTGCCTGCTGAGTCCACCCATTGAGTGTCACTTGTGGAGGTGGTTTGGGTTTTGGTGCTTTGATATGGTCTATAGCTATTCATTCACTGGGTATGCAGGCTCTGGTATCTCCTGGAAGGTGTAGGCCAAGGTCAGCCGCTGCCTGTGTTTTGCCTGGGGCCATCCAGCATGAGCTACAAAGTGATTAGATGACTGCTACTTGTGCTGTGCTTGAAGGTCATGCTGTCACCCAAGGCCAATCTTAGGGCTGGTTAGTGAGACGTACAGAGCACACTGAGGCTAGATGCTTCTATTTTGAGCAATTTTAGGAAAATTTGAAGCATGAGCTAAGACAGACCATTTATGTGAAAAAGTCACTGAAGATAGCTTGGGTGGGTCTGAAAGTTGGCTGGGGTGGTGCCTCAGACTCAGCAGGGCAGGGCAAACGGTGTGAACCTTGTTGACAGAGTCTCAGATATGGTGCCTGCCTGCCTGCTCTGTTGGGGGAAGGTTTATCAAGGAAAAATGCACCCTGGTAGCAATTCTGCTAAGCAATTCTGCTAAGCAATTCTGCTAAGAAGGCCACCTTTCCTCTTGTCCTAAGGATAGCAAATGCAGGTCCTCCATGTATGTCTCTGATGCTTTTCAAGCTGATGCCCAGCACTGGAGCTCAGAGGGAGTGAGTCTGAGTAAGCTTGTGCATAGGCCCTTTCAGAGGAACTGCCTAAAGTTCAGTACCCCTCTGTCTCCCTCAGCCTCAATCCCTGCTGGTTTTTGTAGCCAAAAATTAGGGGCACTTCTTCTCCTAGCACTGCAACCTGAGTAGTGCAGCCTGATGTCAGGATGGGACTCATTGCTCCTCAGGGGTCTCCACAGTTTTTGATATTTCTCCCAACTTTTATCCACCACACATGGTGTGGGACCAGTCCATTCCATATCTCTGCCCCTTCTATCGGTATTGATATGGCTTCTTCTTTACTTCCCTAGTTGTAGGACTTCCAGCAGCCATATTTCAGGCAGTTCTGAATGAGGGTGATTCTATAGTTTAGTTGCAATTGTGATGTGGCTGTGGAAGGTGGCAAGTACCTCATTTACCTACATCGCCACCTTGACCATAAGTCCTAACAAAATGTTTTTCAAAGTGATTGTAGCAATTTAAATTCCCACCTGTGTGCAGGAAATTATTTGCTCCATAATGCTCGTCAATATTTGGTACTATGCAACTTAAAATTTTTTTTATTCCAGTTAATATGAATGGTATATTATTATGGTTTAATTTCATCTCCCTCACTATGAATGAGTTTGACCCCTTTGAATATACTTATGAGTTGTTTGTATTTCTCTTCTATGAAATGCCTGTTCAGCCCTGGCTGCTGTGACTCAGTGGATTGAGCACTGGCCTGTAAACCAAAAGGTCACCAGTTCAATTCCCAGTCAGGGCACATGCTTGGATTGCAGAAGAGGTCCACAGATGGGGGCATGCGAGAGGCAACCGATCAATGTATCTCTTGCACACTGATGTTTCTCTCCCTCTCTTTCTCCCTCCCTTTCCCTCTCTCTAAAAGTAAATAAATAAAATATTTTTTTAAAAAATGAATACATGTTCATATCTTTTGCTCATTTTTCTATTGAGTTTTCTTTTTCATATTGATCTATGAGAATTTTATATACTCTGGATATTAATCTTTTCCAATTATATGTTACAATTGTATTTTCCCAGTTTGTAGATTATATTTTATTCTTTATGTTTTCAAAAAGAATTTTTTCATGTTGATGTAATCAAATTGATTAATCTTTCAATTTTTTATTTAAGTTTTTATGTGTTTTGTTAACAAAATTGTTTCTTATCCTGTGGTCATAAAGTTATTTTCTTTTTAAAGTTTTATAGCTTTGACTATCTTATTTAAATCTTTAATTTACTAGGAATTTATTTATTTTTATCCTTACCCATGGACATGCTTATTGATTTTAGAGAGAGGGAAAAGAAGGGAGAGAGAAAGGGAGAGAAACATTAATGCCAGAGAGAATCATTGATGAATTGCCTCTTGCATGTGCCTCTACCAGGAACTGAACCTGAAACTTAGGTATGTGCCCTGATGGGGAATCAAACCCAAGACCTTTCAGTTCATGGAGTGACACTCCAATCAATTGAACTCCAACGTCCAGGGCTATATATATATTTAGGTAGAAACCTTTTTCTTCCAATTAGACTGTACTTGGGCCTTTTTTTTTTTAATAACCATCTTTCATACCCATTGATCTGCAGTGTCCTTATGATCCATATATGTGTGGGGGTCTAATTCTGAACTCCAGTTTTTGTTCAACTGGTCTATCTCTATTTGTGTCAGTTAAACACTGTCTAAATTACTATACTTGTAGAGTAAATTTTAAGATTGTATAGCAAGCTTAATTTCTTTAAGAGTGTCTTAAATATTCTTGGACCTTTACTCCTCTAAATCAATTATAGATTCAGCTTCTTAAATTAAAAAAAAAAAGGGATGGAGGCATAGGTAGTCACACTGTCCCTCTTCGCACAACCAAAACTAAGGACAACAAAAATTGAGAAACAAGAAACAACCAGAACAGAGAGAAATGAACTGAATGGAAGTCTGACTACCATACATCCAGACCAGTAAGGAGGGGTGGAGTCAGAGGCCTACCGAGACGGGTCGAGGAGTCCCAGCAGGAAAAAGTGTTGGCTGGCCAATGCGGGAGCACAGGGCGCAGATGGCAGTTGGCAGACCCCAGAAGCACAGGGGCAGCTGACAGACTGGTGGCAGACCTTGGGCGTGGGAGGCAATGAGCAGACCCACTGAGGGGCGCGGGGCAGCTGGCTAGCCGCAGCCACACATTTGCACGCAGACAAACTAAGCAAAAACGGTCACCATCACAGACCGCGCCACCCAGGGACCCAGCACCGCTGGGAAATAAAGCCTAAGAGCAATGACTGAAAACACCGGTGGGAGCTGAGGCCAGGAGATTCTCTCAGCTCCCACAGGAGGCTCCTCAGGGAAACCCACAGAGTCCGAGAAAGTGCACAGGCCCACCCACCCAGGAGCCAGCACCAGAAGGGCCCAGTTTGCTTGTGGGAAGTGGCAAAGGGGACTGAAGTCCTAGTGAGAGCGGAGCAGGCACCATTGTTCCCTCTCAGACCCCGCCCCCACATACAACGTCACAACCCAGAGACTGCGGTG
>PVIA01013230.1:0-33269 GCA_004024845.1 Tonatia bakeri | reverse complement strand
CAATTCTGTGAGCTTCCTGATCAACAGTGCTTTGAACTGTGCATCTGGTAATTCGGCAATTTCTTGGTCACTTAAAAAAATTGGTTCTGGGGCTTTCAAATATGTTTGAGCCATCTTTTTAATTTTCCTTTGGCTCGGATGCGGCTATTTCGTAAGGGCGGCGGAGCCTTAGGTGTTCACGGGGCGGGGCACCCCAGTCACTGGGTTGTGACGTTGTATGTGGGGGCGGGGTCTTAGAGGGAACAATGGCGCTTGCTCTGCTCTCTCTAGGACTTCCGTCCCCTCCCCTGCCTCCCACAAGCAAACTGGGCCCTTGCTGTGCTGGCTCCCAGGCGGTGGGCTGGTGTACTTTCTCGGACTCTGTGGGTTTCCCCGAGAAGTCTCCTGTGAGAGTCTCCCGGCCTCAGTTCCCAGACGGGGCTCTTAAGCTTTGAAACGCAGCGGCGCTGCCCGTTTTTCACTTAGTTCGTGCGGAAACGCCAGCTGCCCTGCACCCCTCACTGGGTCTGCTAGTTGGCTCCGCGTTTCCGCGCCCAGCGTCCGCCACCGGTCCGTCCACTGCCGTCTGCGCCCTGCGCGCCCGCGCCTGCCAGCCAGCGCCTCTCGACCCACTTCACAGGCCTCCCGACTCCGCCGCTCCTTACCGGTCTGGATGTACTGGAGCCCGACTTCTGTTCAATTAATTTCCCTCTGTTCTGGTTGTTAATTGTTTCTCAATCTTTGTTGTTTTCAGTCTTGGTTGTG
Organism: Tonatia bakeri; assembly: GCA_004024845.1. Classification (NCBI taxonomy): domain Eukaryota; kingdom Metazoa; phylum Chordata; class Mammalia; order Chiroptera; family Phyllostomidae; genus Tonatia; species Tonatia bakeri. The sequence goes on along the minus strand of PVIA01013230.1, from coordinate 32,525 downwards.
CGAGGCAGCACAGTGTGACTGCCTATGCCTCCATCTTGGCCGGAACTCTAGTTCCCATAGATTTTTAAAAAGATTTTATTTACTTATTCTTTTAGAGAGAGAGGAAGGGAAGAAGAAAGAGAGGGAGAGAAACATCAATGTGTGGTTGCCCCTCATGTGTCCCCAACTGGGGACCTGGCCAACAGCCCAGGCATGTGCCCTGACTGGGAATCAAACCAGCAACCCTCTGGTTTGCAGGCCCACATTCAATCCACTGGACTACACCAGCCAGGGCAGTTCCCATAGATTTTTAGGAGATTCCTGGGGATTTTCTGGACAGAAGACCATGTTGTTTAATAGAGAAGTTTTGTTTCTTTCTTGATGATTTGGGTGCTGTTTATTTAATTTTCTTAACTAATTGTCCTGCATCCTGGTTTTGGGGCTATCTCTGTTTTTCTAGCTTAACTCTTGTCTCTTGTAAATTTTGTCTTATTAATTTATAAGTGCTATTTATATGGGAAGGACACTCTGTTGCAAATTCCCACACATCTGTAGTAGCCTGGAGTGTCCACCCAAATCTACCTCTTGTTCTACTGTTATTGTGGGAATTTTGAGTACTACATCCACTACCAGCTGCTCTTTATCTTGGGCACTGGGCATGTCAGCCAGTTCTCTGAGCTTGGTTTTCTCATGTTAAAATGGAGATAATAATGACTTCTTCCCTGCTGTGTTCTGGATGGTTCTGAGTGCTGCACAAGGTCAGGAATGTGGGTACAGATTTGCATTGCTGCAGTAGCAGTGATGCTGACTGCAAGCACTTGGAAATGAAGGCATACTGGGACATGCAGCTTCTGTGGCACTGTGGCCCAGCACAGTTCCACCCCTACCACCTTCCCAAGGGCCATTCTTTGTGTGTCAGTTTCCATTCCTCCACTTCCCTATTGTTAAAGTAGAGATGGCCACCTTCCTCATAGGGCTGCAACCCAGCAAACACCCATTAAGCACCCAAAGTTGTTTATGCTTATCCAGAAGTGAGCCCTCTCCCCCACAACTGTACAAACCACAAGGGTCCCCCAGGCTCACACTCTGCCTGATGAGGTCCCCCAGGTTCCTAGTGGGGCAGAGGTAGGGTGGACTAATGCATCTTGGCTGAGCACAGCCAACCCTGGCCTTCCTTGTTACCACCCACAGTGAGGGTATTGGGAAACCTCAGCCTCCCTGATGGCAGAATACATGACCAAAACTGAAGCTTGGCTCTGCTGCTACCTCTGCTGCCACCCTCACCATAAGTGGGGCAGGGCTGCATGGCAAGGGCTGGGGTGGCTTGGCCTTTCTGAGCCTTGGGGCTGGTTGTGGGCCATTGTGTGAAGTACCAGTGTGGGGTGTGTGAGTGTACATATGTGGCCCTCCAGAGTGATAATCACTGCTCTGGGCAGTCCTGGGTGTGCTCTGTCCTGATGGTAAAGCAGGATGCTGTGTATTCCACAATGGAGCCCTCCATGGCTGCTTTCGGGTGGATGTGGAATTTGTGGAACACTCCAGCCCAATACAAATGTCCTGTGTATACATATACTTGGAAAGCAGTTTTGCTGGAGGTCAGTTGTGGATTAAGAAAGAGTCCAGGTAAATTCTCAAATTTGGGGCCAAAGCAAGTAAAGGATGGAGGGTTGGTGACTAACATCAAAGATAAAATAGGGGAAGCCATGGGGTAAATCAGTTGGCAGAACAAGAGCATGGCTTGGTCATGGTGGGCCGGGTGGACAGCAGGACATTCATGCCTGGCCTGCAGGGGGTGGTCTTGGCTGGAGCATCACAAGGAGGACAGGTAAAGTGTTGTTTCTGGTCAGCATGGAATAATGGGGCCTTCAGCCTGGAGGAACTGGTCTCTGTTCCCCTGCCCTTGCCACACATTGCTCCAGCCTTAGCCACTGTGCAGAGGATGTTGGGCACTGGGCCCCTGCAGGGTGCCTCCAGGTCGTTGTGTCTGCTGGCACAGGCTGGACAACCAGCACAGTGAATCTGTCTGTTCTCCAAGATGAACTGCTCTGCCTTCATGCACTAGTAGTACACATCAATGCTCAAAATAAGAACATTCCAGAAAAGCAGAAGGAAGAGCCTCTTGCACTTGGACTGAGGTGGCATGAACATCCATAGCAGCTTCATTCCACATACCCCAACAGGCAAAACAGCTCATATGCCCAGCAGCAGGAGACAGAAGCAAACAGAGCATGTACAGCATGGCACCTCTCACATTGTGCTGATCAGGGAAAACTAAGCAGGAAGGGCATGTGCTGTGTGTGTGCACGTATCTATGTTTTTGTGTTTGTGTGTGTACACATGTCTGTGGGCTTGTGTGTTGAGAAGGTAGGACAGAGCTACCTTTCCATATTTTGATTTTCTGCCCTATAACATGAGCTGTATTGACCTCAGGAAATGACTTAACCATCTGTGCCTCAGTTTTCTCACCTGTGAAGTGAGGAGAATGATGATTCTTTCTTGGAAGGTGCTGTGCAGATCAATGAGTTAATGCACATAAAGCAGATGTAACAGTGTCCAGCTCACAGTAAGTTCCACATAAGTGCCAGCTGTTGTAATTGTTATTATTTTATAAAACATGCTTGTGATTGCTACTTCATGCAGTATGCACGTTGCAAAATTTTAGGATGCCCTTGTTGACATTCATCACCAGGATGTACCTCAATTTGCTACACCAAATCCCCACAGCTGGAAACGTTTCCACTTCTCACTCTTCAAAGGTGAACATCCTGGTATAGAAATCCTGGCAGCACATTAATAATTATTTCCTTTGGCTAAATCCTCAGATGCATATACAACATAAGGATCTTAATACATTTACCAAAGTCCATCCAGAAGGTTTGGATCTGCACCCATCAGCAAAATTCCAGAGAAGTTGCTCCCAGGACCTTGCTAACTCTGCACTTGGCCTGTATTTTTTTTTTTTCCAAGTTGAAGAGTAAAGATTCGCATTAATTTGAATTAGTGTTTCTTCAGTTATTGTGAGGGCAAGTTTTTTTTTCCCATGTGTGTTGGCCCTTTATCTCTTTTGTGAAATGCTTGCCCACACATCAGTCTGTTCTTTTTTACTTGGATGTTCAGCTTTTATTGATGTATAAGATCTCTTTATAAACTAAGGGTTTTGAACCTTTGTCCTGTATTATCCAATTGTCTTTTCCAAATTTTTTCATCTGAATTTGTTTGTTTTCAATTATTAAGTTTGTAACAAACTTAATAAAAATTTTTAACAAAAAGTTTTGTAACAAAAGTTTTATAACAAAAGTTACTTATGTAACAAGTTTCTGCTTCTTTTTATACAATCACATTTGTTGATCTTTCTCTCCCTCATTTTTACTTCTTAATTCTGTCATTGGAGCTATGCTTGTGTTAACAAATTCAAGGGGTTCACTGCTTGGGGTGCTCTACTCAGTCTGCTGTACTCAAGAACAATGTTACAGAACAAAAAAACAGGAGTTTGATTACCTGTCACCACAAAAGCCAAACTCATGAGGTGAGTCCTGATTCAAAAGGAAAAAGGTTTTGTTTGGATGCTGTGCCATCTTGGAGAATGGGTGACTCCCTGTTTCAAATCTCATTTCCTCTGCAAAGCCCAGACAAAACTCTGCCATCCCCAGCAAGACCAGAACAAAAGGCAGTGCTCAGTATTCTGGCTCCATTTTAAAGTACCATCCTTTGGAGCCTGAGGCAGCTGCTAAATGGTCATCCAAGTAGCTTAGCTTGTTTCCAGCTGCTATCTGGCTTCAGGCTCCCTCCGGGAGGCTGTGTGTGGAGCTGGCATGACCATGACCATGTGGCTGTTAGGGCTATAAAATCACATACTTCTGGAAGGGAGAGCATGTGAACACACCAGTGAATGCTTCACCAGGTCTGAGAGAGAGAGAGAGACTCCTTCTTGGATACCATGGGTTACATGACTGCTAACATCACATGGCCCATGGAGAGGACAGGCCAGTGCACTGTCCTGCTGCAGGTCCAGAGCAGCAACTGATGAGCAAGAGCAGAGCTGGTCCCAAGTAGTGAGTGATGAGCAAGAGCAGATGTCAGCCCAAGCAATGAGTGACAAGCAAGAGCAGAGCTGGTTCAAGCAGTAGGCAATGAGGAAGCTAGAACATGTGTTTCTCTGTTCCCCTGGGGCAATATCTGCTTCTGGTATGGGACAAGCTATGTACTTTTTCAGAAAGACCAATTAACTTCCTAAACTTCCCTGTGCCTTGAGTGGGTGTACCTCCCAACCAATCCCTTTTTTCCCTAGGCTAGACTGACAGGCCTCTTTAGTTCAGCACCACTCTCTGCTGCCCCCTGACTTCTCTGGCTTCTGTGCCTGCCTTCCCCTGGTCCCACCCACAATCTGATACCAGGAGAGCAAGGGCAAGGGCTTTTCTCCTTATCCAGTCTTTACTTTTACTTGGGCTGGGGCCCTATCTATTCATTCTTTTAGCCCCTAGTGCTGTAGTGCTGGGCCCCATCCATTCATCTTCCTGGGTTTCGGTGTGTTCAGTGTAAGAAGCTCTCCCTACCTTGGTGGTGGGAAAATGGAGGCAACTGTACTTGAACAACAATTAAAACCCCACAAAACTCCCCCTACCACCATCCCAGGAGACTCCCCCTCACTCTGCCACCTCCGTGACTTCCCTGCCCTTGGGGCCTCAGACCACGTGGTAGTGGCTGTGGAGGCTCAGCCATTTCCAGGAGAATGCTCTGCTGCAGCCCAGCCCAAGCACTGAGGTACAGGCTTGTCAACCTGTAACAACAAGACGTGGTTGTCTTGTTGTAAAGTAGTTTTTACTTGGAGCAAGTCAAGGAGACCAGATTCACTTCTAGAGCTCTGTCTCCCCAAAGGGAGGCTTAGCCATTACATACATACAGTACTTGGTTAATTACATGTTAATTTTTTTTCGTTGCAATTGGCTACCCTTATCTGGTTGGGTTCCTGTCAAGGTCATTCTGTTTACAGCTAGTCTGCAAAATATTGTACATTTTAACATTTATGGCTAGAATAGCAGTTAGTAAGAAACTCCCAGACCTTGAGATCCTTGTCCTAACACTTGGATAATCATTGTATATTTGCTTTTATTGCCTCCTGATACATGATACTTTTAAATTTTTCTTTTTCCCTGTGTGCCAAGCTTTGCACATGCATTTTATTTTTTAATTTTTTCCTATACCTATAAAATCTACCTTTTGACTTGTAGGTTTGTGTTACATTTCTTCTTTTTTTAAGAACCCTCTACTCAAAATTCTGTTGTTTTTTTCTTATATCAGTGTGTCTCTTTAAAAAAAAGTTCATCCATCCCTCAACTCTCCTTCCTATTAGCCACTGTCAGCTTCTTCTCTGTATCTATAGATCTGTTTTTGCTTATTAATTTGTATTATGTTTTAGATTCCACATGTAAGTGAAATCATACGGTATTTGTCTTTCTCTAACTAACTTATATCACTTAGCATAATCCCCTCTAGGTCCATCAGTGTTGTGGCAAGTGGCAAGATTTTACTGTTTTTATTGGTGAGTAAATTCTAGTATGTTTCTATTTTCAACACTGTGGTCCTCAGAATATTGAGAGTTCACTTAATGTAGGGATTAGCTCTGCATTTTTTTCCAGGCCACTGGCTCTGTGGCTGCCACTCCTGGTCTGGAGGGCTGGTTCAGCTCCAGAGCATCACACAGCCATTGGGGCAGTGGTACCTGTCCCATGTAGAGGTTCCTGCCAGGGCCCTTACCTTACAGGGTGGGGTCCTCATGCTCTCTCATCTCTCTCTTCCTAGGTATGTGCACTCAAGTGCAGCCACCCAAAAGGGGTACCCTGCAAGTCCTTCGTGGTGATGGCACTTCTGTGGGGACTGTAATCATATTCCACTGCCCCTCAGGACACCAGATGGTCGGGTCCGGCCTCCTCACCTGTACCTGGAAGGGGAGCATCGCTGAGTGGTCTTCAGGGATTCCTCTGTGCAAGTGTGAGCCCAGATCCCTGGAGATACCTCCAGATCAGCTGTTGCCCTGGGTGGGAGGGGCCTGATGCTGTCACATGAACAGCATGGTGTTCACAGAAAAGATGCAGTAGGTGCCAAGTCCCAGCTGGGCCTCTGTGTAAGGCCCTGCTCATGGTGCTGGTGGCCCTTGGTGGCTCCACATCCACAGTGTGGATGCAAGTCCTAGCAGGTGCTCCAAATCCTAGGTCCGTCACTGAATTGGCCTGTCACTTCCAAGAGATTACTTGTGCTGTCTGAGCTGGCACTTACCTATTCTCTAAGCATGCACATGGCAAACCTCAATAGGATATTCCAAATGCCAAGAATTCTAGAATTGGGGACACTGAGGGCCAGGATGCATCAGACCCAGGAGCCCCAGTCTAGGGGAGGAGATGGTTTTCTATTTACTTGTTGTACACAGTTTTAAAGGATAATACCCAGCACAGCATTTTTCAAAGGGAGGCCATGTGTGTTATGCAACAAAAAGGCTCAGTAATCAAAATAGTTTGGAAAAAGCCACATTAATAGGCTGCAGGATTCTTAGGGACTTTAAATGCTCATGTGCTGGGTTAATCTCTGAGAAAGAGGGGATTTAATTAGGATTAGATTCCTAGAGATACAAAACCCAACATAACAGGAGTTAGCCAAAATAACAGGGGATATGGGAGCTTTCTCTTACCCATAGCCCTCAGATTAGGCAGTCCTAGGCTCATATGGTACCCCACAGTGGGGACCCAGTCCCTTTCCATGTTGTGGCTATATTGGGTGTGACTTCAACTCTGTGATCCAGGTAACAGCAACTGTGTTCCAGGCAGTAGTTACAGGTTTAGGGGCATGGCAAAGAAGGGTCTTAGAAATTGTCTCACACCCCTTCTCCTTGTAAACCACTGTCTAAAACATGGTCATGTGATCACATGAAACTGCAAAGGAGGCTGGGAAAAGTAGTCTTCAGTCTCAATGGCCAGTGTCCAGCTAGTGCCAGGGGCTGAGGGTATGAATGGTGCTGCAGGGGAGAGTAGCTGGCATTTCTTAAATTAGGATTCTGGGCCTTGTTTTCCCAGAATATCCTTTAGAACATAATAGAACTAGTTTTTAGCCCATAGCCCAGGTCACAGTTGATATGTGGCAAAGGCCTTTGTCCCCAAAGATGGGCATTTTTCTTGATTTTTACCTTCTTGAGATGGGTCCCTGAAGGTCTTTGCCAGCTTGGGGCATTGTGAAAACAGATCAAGAACTCTCTGCTGTCATCTGGCCTCGGGAGCCCAGGCCGCAGTGTATGCGAAAGTCAGAGGGGCCTCACTGAACTCTCCATCAGAGCTTTTCCCAGTGTGCCACTGTGAACTCTCATACACCCTCCAAAACCCTACACAAACACCCCTTTACTGGGAGGCAGTCTTCCCTGATAGCCCTACTCCTATGGCAATGTGCACGGACCTTAGCCTTAGCAGTCAACATCCCCCAGCCTCCCCTATAGAATGGGACTTACTGAAGGCAGGCTGGGCAACCACCACAGGGCCTGGGTGAGCCATGCCTAGGAGCTGGTCTTGTCTTCGATAGCCATGACAGCTCATGAGACCTTCGGCTTCAAGGTGGCTGTGATCGCCTCCATCATCAGCTGTGCCATCATCCTGCTCATGTCCATGGTCTTCCTCACCTGTTGCCTCCTGAAGTGTGTGAAGAGGACTAAGCAGCAGCACCTTGACAGGTACAGTGACCCCAGCATCCTTGTAGGAGGTGTGCCTATGACCCTGAGCCCTGACTAATCCCCAGAGCTAGGAGCTGGCCCAGCACTACCCAAGGGGTGCTAGCACCCAAGGCCATTCCAGGCCTCATAAGGGTGTCCAGAGTGGGGTCACCCTACCAAGAGGTGACCTGACAGGCCACAGTGGCTGCAGATGAGGTCAGTCAGGGTCTCCCCACTGCTGTTGAGGCTTGGCATTCTGGTCATTGAGTGTCACGGTCATGGAGGGCACGTGGGCTGCAAGCACAGTGATTGTGTCATCCTGCAGTACAGTCTGCCTGCACACAGTGTGTGCTCTGCTGTGTTGGGTGTGCAGGGCTGGTGAGCTGCAGTTATCTATAGGCTGCAGGTGGAGACTGGTCCACAGCCAGCTGCTTTTTCACTGTACGTTGTGTTCTGGGGGAGTATTTTTTAATAGTGGTAAAATGTTTATAACAGAACATAAAAGTTACCATTTTAATTATGTTTAAGAGTAGAATTCAAGGACATTAGTTCCATCCACAGTATTGTGCCACCATTGAGGCAGTCCATCTCTAGAACTTTCCACAGTCTGCCTTTGAAAGTATAGTGTTCTGACTCCGTGATCATTGGTGACTGCTTCCACCCTCCAGTGGCAGAGCTGAGGAGTGGCAACAGGGCCAGCAAATTCTCACAGTGTGGCTTGCAGAGACTCAAGGGTAGCAACCTGGACACTTACATACCTGAATATCCTCCTGCATGTTTCCGCAGAACTGCCCAGCTGTGGCTCCAGCTGAGAGATGAAGATTTGGAGATGGTACAGGCCACCTACCTGGGCCTCAAGAACTTGGATAACAACAACAGTGGCCACTTTGAGTCTAGGAGCCGGCCTGGCCAAGGGCGTGACAACCACAGCTTTACCACGTGGGTATGGGCCTAGGGGTGGGGGCAGGGGATGAGGGGATCCCTGGCTTGGTCAAGACAGCACCAAAGACCAGGACCCTGGGGTTACTGGCTGCCCCAACATGCTGAGCAGGCTCACCTGGGCTTCATATCGTGGCCCAAAGATCGGCTGATGATCCTGCTATCACCCAGTCCTGACCTTGCACCTGAGCATACAGAGCCACCACCCACCCCACATCTTTATCTTCAGAATTCAAACCTGAGGAAAAGGTGAAGTTTCTGAACATGAGTATTCTCTTCACCTAGACCCAGCAGGTCTCCACGGTGTGCGCATAAACTCACTGTGTCCTCCCATCTCCCTTTCTCTGCCTTTCAACACAGAGGATTTTTTCTTACACACCCAGTGCTGACTCAGGGAGTCTAATCCTGGCTGAATGTGGATTGCGATATTGTACATCTCTCCATGTAGGCACCTGCTTTGAGTGTGCACTCTCTTACTCAGGATCCCATGTGGCACTGACAGCCAGATCTCTGGACTCCATAAATGGGGACAGGCTTTTTATCTTGGTGGCTAGTGGTTCCCTACAGAGGCCATGTTTCAGACTGTCTGGCATTGGTATTCAACTGTATTTCTTTTGCAAGTGCTGTGGGTGGTGCTAGTGCAGGTCAGACTGGTCCCCATGGGCATGTGCGGTGGGGTGTTTGTGAAGGCAAGTCCATGTCAGGCGATGAAAAGGGGACTCTGCAAGGGATCACTCTGCGGCCCCCAAACCATTCACTTGAGCCTCAGCATCCAGAGATGATCTTGCTGGTATCAGTTTTCCCCCTGGGGCTTACAAAATAGTGATTTTAATTCTGTTGTTATTCTGTCATTTTTTTTCTATAAGAAATGAGAATGAATTCTGTTTATTTCTAAACTTTTTATTTTGTTGTTTTTTATATTACTATGAACTCATGGGCATTCTTTTCTAGAGCTTTATTTTGGGGAAATTTCACAAGTGTACAAAAGCAGAGAATAATAGTGTAAGGACTCTCCTGTCCCTACCTGCCATCCTCAGTAGTTTCTGTCCCCACATCATCTGGACAAAATTTCCTGTGGGCTGCAATCCACCCCCTACTCATGCCCCTTTCATTCCTTTCTTCCACAAGACATCCCAGCCCATCTAGTGCTTTCTCTGCCCAGGCCTGGGTGGCTGCCCCTCCATAGAGTTGGGTGGAGTGCAGCATTCAGAAACTTGGCCTGCCTCACAGAGGCAGGTGGTCTGTCCCCACAGGAAACTTCCCAGAGAGGCAGGTACTTGTTCCAGCCTTGGTTTCCACAATTCTACAGTAAGGATCTTGGCAGTGCTCATCCCCGGTCCTGTTGAAGTGATTAGAGCAAGGTTAGGGCTTAGTGAGTGCCGGCTGTTGTTAATTCTGCTCTTATCCCTGCTGCACAGATGAGGAAACAGGCAGAGGAGGTAGTGACCTGTTTGGCTTGGTGTGGGTCCATCTGGTCCCATGTCTCTCTGCCTGTGACACTCTGGGCATGCTCTGTGGGTGGAACTGGTCCCAACTCCCTCTCTTGAGTGTCAGACACTATGCCTGGCTCACAGTGGTGCTTCATGCCTGCTGCTTCATGTCCTTTCCATGTGATGTGACAGGCTGTCATGTTGCTCTGGTGGTCAGAGAGCCCCAGAGTTTTGCTCTAGATACTCCAGTGTTTGTGAGACTCTCCCTGACTATGCACTGGTTTTGGTAAATGTTGGTGATTAGAGCTACATTTCTTGACATTTTGGAGTGATCCTAGGAACAGACTGTTTAGACCAAATAATCTCAATATTTTTACTACCAAATTCTTTCTTCAGAGACCCTGCACAAGTGAGTGGAGACATTTTCACAGCCGCGCATCACTGAGTGTTAATGCTGTGTTTCTACTCGTTGACTTAGCAGGTGTCTCTCACAGGTAGTTTTCATCAGCATTTCATTCCATTTCTATGATTAACAGTGAAGAAGAGCATTTTCTCCAGCCCTTTGCTTGCCAGTTGCATTCCTGGTTTTAGTCATTTTGTGTTTGCTGTGCCTAATAGCCTGCTGGTGTTTTTCTAATAAATTCTAGGAGCTCTGTATACTGTGTGGAAATGAACCTCATTCAAACATTGGCTGCAAGTACTTTCCTTTTTGTTTTAGTCATGTTACAGTGGTCTTGCTCATATCTTTCCTTTTCATACAGTCATATTTCCTTCCAGGTAGCCCCTTCTTCCCGTGCAAGGTGACAGATCCTCCTCAGTATAGACCTATGTCAGATGGTCCTGCATTTCAGTTGGGAAGCATGTCAATGGAATGAGGGAAAGAGTTACTGCCTCTCCCAGTAACTGGAGTCCTGGATGAGGCCACGCAGCTGCTGCAGGGACTTTATTAGACACAATGAGGCTTCAGATCTCCCAGGGGGACTGCAGGGGGCCTGTATCACCACCACATACACCTGCTGTTAAACCTGGGGGGCTCGTTCTCTCTCCCTCTGATGGCCAGCACAGAGCTGTGCAGAGAACTGTGTGGCTAGCTTCTCTGAGGGCAACTTGGGGGCCACCAGAGTAAGCTTTAGTCAGCAGCATGAGGCAGAAAGTAGGAGGTGAGGCTGAGGGAACATTGGGGTCAGAGCACCTCCCCTGAGCTCTCCTACACATATCCCAGGCCCCAGCTCTGAGCCCAGCTCAATGGGGGCTCAGGGAAGGTGGCTCTTGCCCAGGGCTTTACAGCTTGATGGAGGAGGCAAGGTCCTCCAGGCCCCTGGGGCCTCTGGCTCCCAGGCAGGGACACTGATTGCAGCCCAAGGGCCTCTGGATATGCCATACTAGGCAAGGTCCAGATGCCTCTATTCTCCCACCATGGTGGGAGGATGGTGGTAAAACTGTCATCAGCAAGACAAGGTTTGCCCCTTGACCTTGCTTTTATTATATAAATATTTCTCAGGACTCAAAACATGCCAGGTGCTGTTCTAAGCTCTTTTAGATATTCCCTGTTCTAACCTTAGTGGTAAGCACTTTTTAAAAAAAGTTTATTTGCCCTGGCTAGTGTGGCTTCGTGGATTGAGTGCCAGCCTGCAAACAAAAGGGTCACTGGCTCAGTTCCCAGTCGGGGCACATGCTTGGGTTGTAGGCCAGGTTTCTCAGTATGGGGTGCATGAGAAGCAACCACACATTGCTGTTTCTCTCCTTCTCTTTCTCCCTCCTTTTCCCTCTGTCCAAAAATAAATAAATACAATCTTTAAAAATATATATTTTATTGATTACCCTATTACAGTGTTCCACCCCCCCTCATTTCATTCTTCTCTGCCTGCAACCCTCTCCCACCAGCATTCCCTCTCCTTCCTTCTCCTTAGTTCATGTCCATGGGTCATACATATAAGTTCTTCAGCTTCTCCATTTCCTGTACTATTCTTAACCTCCTTCTGTCTATTTTGTAACTACCAATTATGCTTCTTATTCCCTGTACCTTTCCCCCCATTATTTCCCCTCCCCACTGATAACATTCCAGGTGATCTCTATTTCTGTAATTCTGTTCCTGTTCTAGTTATTTGCTAAGTTTTTTGTTGTTGTTGTTGTTTTAGGTTCAGTTGTTGATAGTTGTGAGCTTGTTGTCATATTACTGTTCATATTTTTATCTTCTTTTTCTTAGATAAATCCCTTTAACATTTCATATAAGGTCTTGGTGATGATGGACTCCTTTAACTTGACTTTATCTGGGAAGCACTTTATCTCCCCTTCCATTCTAAATGATAGCTTTGCTGGATAGAGTCATCTTGGCTGTAGGTCCTTGCCTTTCATGATGTAGAATACTTCTTTCCAGCCCGTTCTTGCCTGAAAGATTTCTTTTGAGAAATCAGCTGATAGTCTTATGAACACTCCTTCGTGGGTAACTGTCTCCTTTGCTCTTGATGCTTTTAAGAATATCCCTTCTCTTTAATCTTGGGTAATGTAATTATGATGTGCCTTGGTTTGTGCTTCCTTGAGTCCAACTTCTTTGGGACTCTGAGCTTCCTGGACCGCCTGGAAGTCTATTTGCTTTGCCAGATTGGGGGAGTTCTCCTTTATTATTTTTTCAACTAAGTTTTCCATTTCTTGCTCTTCCTCTTCTCCTTCTGGCACCTGTATGATTCAGATGTTGGAACGTGTAAAGTTGTCCCAGAGGTTCCTAAGACTCTCCTAATTTTTTTGAATTCTGGTTTCTTCACTCTGTTCTGGTTGAATGTTTCTTCCTTCTGGTCCAAACCATTGATTCCAGTCCCAGTTTCCTTCCCTTCGCTGTTGGTTCCCTGTACATTTCCCTTTATTTCACTTTTCATAGCCTTCACTTTTCCCTCTATTTTGTGGGCATATTCAACCATTTGTGTGAGCATCCTGCTTACCAGTGTTTTGAACTCCTTATCTGATAGGTTGGCTATCTCTTCATCGTTTAATTGTATTTTTTTTGGAACTTTGATCTCTTCTTTCATTTGAGCCATATATATATATATTGGCATGCCTATTACATAGTAAGGGGTAGAGCCTTAGGTATTCACCAGGGAAGGGCTACCCACATGTCACTGTGTTGTGGCACTGTATGTTGGGGGGGGGGCTCTAAGAGGGGAAAATGCCACTTGCTCAGGTCTTGGCTGACTTTCAGTCACTTCCCCCACTACTCACAAGAAAATTGGGCCCTTTTGGTGCTGATTCCTGGGTGGGGGGGGGGGCATTGTGTACATTCTAGGACCCTCTGGGTCTCTCCAATGAATTCTGCTGTGAGGCTGGGAGTTTTTTCTGCCTCCTCAACCCCCACAGTTTTTTTCAGTTAGAGGTTTTGAGGCTTTATTTTCCATGCAGAACCCTGAGCTGCATGGTCTGTCTCACTCCCCAGCTGTTCCTCTTGGTTTATTTGCATGCAAATGTAGGACCTCCCACTCTGCCAGCTACTACCTCCCTTGCCCTGGTCCTTATTGTGAGTCCTCTCCACCCTATTGTGAGTCCTCTCCACCCTACCTTATTGTGAGTCCTCTCCACCCTACCTTATTGTGAATCCTCTCCACCCTAGCTGCCAACTCCACCCCTCCTACCTGTCTGAATGATCGTTTCTTTAACTCCTTCATTGTCAGATTTCCATACTGTTCAATTTTTTTTTGTGGCAGCTCTGGTTATTTTTTGTTTTTAAATGTGTTGTTGTTTTTCTTTTGGTTGTGTGAGGAGGCAAAGTATATCTACCTATGCTTCCATCTTGGCCAGAAGTCCAGGAAGCACTTTTCTTATCCCATTTTAAGAAACTTGTCCAGAATCAGACATGATGATGCTATGTTTGAATTCAGGCTGTCTGACTCCATAGTCCACAGACTGCTCACTAAGCTGTTTCCTTGTCACTAATTCATTAATTGATTCATTTAATAGTCAAACCAACAAATAACTTTGTAATTCCTACTACTTTCTATAGCTTTTCTGAGAATTAGGTGTGGATGGGAACAGAGATCAGGAAGGCTTCTTAGAGGAGGTAATGCCTGAAATAAACAGATTGGGAGCACCTGAATTTCAGGGAAGGAGAGAGACAGCATCTTAAGGGGAGGGAGCAGCCTTGCAGAGGGCCTGAGGTGGAGCAGCATGGCTCTTCTCGAGGATCAGATGCCAATGTAGGGGGAAGGCAGGGTGAGCCAAGTGACAGAGTCAGGCCAAGGTCTGATCAGCCTGGAGAATGTCTTGGTTTCTGGTTTGGGGAGTAGGGAGCCTCAGGGAAATGAAGATGTAGAAGGTGGGTGATCCAGCCCCCAGACCATTAGAAGATAGCCTGGCAGGAGCCAACGCGTCTCCTTGGATGGTCCTTCGGTGTCCTGGCCCAGGGAGGCAGCCTGACCTCTGTGATTTCCACACACTCTGAATAAGCTCCCTTCCTTGACACAGCCCTGGGGACCACCGTACTCCCAACCCTTGGAACACCTCTATGGAGACAAGGTCCCCAAGTCCTGGGCCTCTTGATGGTTCACTCTGGCTTAGAGCAAGGCACTGATGGAGGGGCCTCCTCAGGCTTGGGGGCCTGGGTGCCAGGCAGGGAAGTAGGGTTGGAGTTGAATGGGATCCTGGCTCTTCCCCCACCTCACACCTCTTCTCCTTGCAGAGACCTTGGTGAGAGCACCAGAGAGCTGGCTGGTGTAGCCTGCAGCATGGACAAGGACCACTGGACCCCCAGCAGCCTCGCCTACTCACCCTGGGCCCAGGTGATGGTGCACACACTGAACCCAGGGAAGACCCTGCCTGCCACAGGCCCACCACTGAAATGCCCAAACAAGTCATGGCCTATGTCCCAGGATGGCCAAGGCCCAAGCCAGAGATGCCCTCCACACTGAGAGGACCAGGCCCACCCTTCAGCAAGCCACCTACACCTCAACATGTGTCCAAGTCGAGACTGGTCAATGAAGTAAGCTTCTGGGTTTAGGAATTCCTCAGGACACCTTCCTGATTCTGAAGGCTGGGAGTGACCTGTCCTGAGGAGCTCAGCTGTTGCAGCTTTTATAGGTAGGCTTCCTTGAAACCACCACTGAGGTTCACAGATCCAACTACAGCCCTGCTCCAGCCAGGGATCTTTAAAGAGACTGGAGACATTTTAAACATGTCTGGTTTTGCATAGCAAAAAAGGAAGAGAACAGCCAAATTCTCAACATTATCAGCAATCACAGAGATGAATTTTCTTCCACAGGGTCAGCTATCCATACAAAGGAACCCAGCTAAATGCTCTATCCATTAACTGTAAAGTTGTGGTGAAGGCTGTGAAATAAAGAATTCTAACACTGAAAATTGCAAAGGTAAAAATCACTGGCTCAGTTTTCAGTCCCTGCATAACAAAACCTCAAGCATAGGGGTCTAAAACTACAGTCCCTTGTATTACCACTAGGACCTCTGGGCAACTAGGGCTCAGGAGGGCCAGTCTCAAGAGAGCCTCTCATGTGGAGGCCTCCCCATGGTGGCTGCAGTCAGCTGGTGGCTAACTTTGGGTCATATGAAGGCTGGTGGGCTGGCTTACATGTGGGGGTTGCTGCTGGCTGTCAGAGACTTCACAGGGCGGTGGCACCTTGTATGGCCTGGGCCTCCTTGAACAGGGTAGCTAGTTTTCACAATGAGAGTCCCAAGTGCGAACCTTGTGATTCAGGCCCTAGGAAGTTATACTGGGCCACTATAGATCAACGTGGGAGGCAGTTAGACCCCACTTTTGGGTGGAGGGTACCAGGCACAGGCTGACACCTTTAGAGCCATCACAGTCCCCTAACCTGTCACTGTCAAAGCAGTTAGATAAAAAGATGCCACATTTTTTGCACCCCCCTGCCCCCAGCCCTGTTCCCAAAAGGTAATAGTTGGTGGGAGCCCTCAGGTGGAGCTCAATGTACACCTACCTGCTCTGAATGGCCCCAGCCTCCATTATCTCTTTCACCAGCAGAGCCCACATATCCCAAGCCAGTTAAAGTCTGACCTCCAGCATTCTGCAATTTGCAGTGTGACCTGTCTGGACATTGCAGATACTAGCTAAGGTTTGTCTTCCTATTTTCTTCCCTATTTCCTGCCTGGATGAGCACTGACTAGAGCTGACTTTCAGAATGGCCCGCAAGAGGCCACTGCCTGGAGGCCTTGCAGTCATTTTGGGGCTGGCTATGAGGAGGGGAGTCTGCCGAAGAAGAGCAGGGAGTCCTGAAGGAACCTGCACTGGCCACAAAGCCACATTCGTTGTCTTCCATCACTTACATACATGTTCTGACACAGGCCACACAGAGTAGTCTGTCTGTCCTGTGATACATTAGGAAGCTCCCAGTGAGGGTTGTTGGATGTTCCCATGTTTTCAGCTGTTATACTTGGTGCTAACATTCATTTTGGTGTGAGGTGTTGTTCTGCTGGGTGGGTTCCAGAGTGGGATCCTGAGACCAAAGGGTGGCTGTGGTGCTCACTTTGGTCTGTGGTGGTTTTTACTTGGGTTCCTGGGGAGACAGACCCAGCAGGGACTCCAGGTGGGCAAGCTCAGACTCTGCCCTAAACTAGTGCAAGCAGTGTTCCTGAGGTCTTGGCAGACTTGGCTCTCCCACCTTGTCCCAGAGTGGTAAGTTAGGCCCCTCAGCCATGTGTCTCTGAGGGTCCTGTGGACCAGACAGGGGTAGACAGCTGCTCTGCTTCTTGATTCTGTTGAGTGACATGGATAGGTGTCATAACTGTCATAAATTGCTTAGGTCCTTACAGGGCTCAGCAACTCTGCCAAAGGCTAGCACTAATGAGAAAAGGCTCTGAGTTGGTTTTGTCTTCAGTCTTAAGTGTGAGCGAGCCTGAGCAGGCCCTTTATGCCTCAGCCCTTGTTAAGAGGCAGTGGTGAGAATCTGAGGGACAAGAGGCCTGCTGTGAGTGTTTGGGGATGACTTCAAGGGGAGGCCAGTGTTTTGTCCTTAGGTCATTGACCCTGGGCTACTGAATCAGAGGATAGGAGGATTGGGAGTGAAGTGGCAAAAGGAGGTAGCCCCCTCCTACTCCAGCTCCCATAGGCTGAGAATTACAGAGACAGGTATCCAGATAGTCACAAGGGGGCTGCAGGGGTAGGGAGTCAGAAGGGAGGGAAAAGATTGATGCCCAGCTGCAGAGGGTGCAGCCTAGATGCAGAACCATTGCCCAGGACAACTGGGGGTCAAGAGACAGCAGTGCAGCGTGCTGGCCCCCTGGCTGTGCTGTGGCCTGAGGGTCTCAGGTAGACTCAGGGATGTCCCACCAAGGAGCAGAGAGAGAGCTGTGACTTCCCACAGGCATTTCAGAGCAGAGTGGCTTCACTCAGGCACAGATGAGAAGGGGGAGGGGGAGCCAGCCCCAAATTCCCTCTAAAACCAATTCTGGCGTGTACTGAGAAGAGAGAGGAACCCCTTTTCTTGCTGTTTCTTGAAACCCCTACCTCACCGAGAGGATTTAGCACCTACTGTTCCCCTGCCTGCAACACTGCCCTTGCAGTTCACATAGCTCTCTAGTACACTTTCCTTCTCAGCTTGAGAAACATGAGCTTCTCTTGCTGTTATAACATTCAGGATCAGTGAGGTCATGATGCTGAAACAAATAACCCTTGAGCTGCCATAACAAATGTCACAAACATTTCTGTCTCATAGTTCTCAAGGCAAGAAACTCAATGTCAAGGTGCTGATCCATTTGGTTTCTGGTGAGGGCCCTCTTACTGGCTTGCAGATGGTTTCCTTCTCCCTGTGGCCTCGCATGGCCTTTCCTCGGTTCATGTACAGAGAGAAGAAGAGGAAGAGACAAGAGTGAGCTCTGATGTCTCTTCTTATGTGGACATGAACCATATGGGATCAGAGCCCCACCCTTAAGACCTCATACCCTAATTACTGCCTTAGAAGCCCATCTCCAAACACAGCCACAAGGGAGGTTAGGGCTTTGACTATATGGATTTTGGGGTTACACATTCAATCCATGGCAAACCCTTCCCTCCACCAGTCTCAAAGTTTCAAACAACTTCATTTATTTCTTTCTTGTCCAGTGTGATAGGCAGGGCTCTGCTCAGTGGAGGCTGATGGACCAGTCCATTCCAACACAGGGCTCTGTTACTAGACTAAAGGGGTCTGTTTGTGCACGTTAAGACACCCAATAGGACATGAACAGGAGTTTGTAGCAAGGAAAACAATGGTTTATTTTTAGGAAGTGGCCCACAGCCAGAGGCAGGTTAACTAATGCTTGAAGACCTTGCTTCCCTCTATGGCTTCCAGGGGATGGGTTATATAGGGAGGAAACCCTTGATCATGGTGACTAAAGGAGTTAAGATGGTGGTCAGGGTTGTGGTCTCCATTGATTGGTTGGTGCTCCAGTAGAGGGTAGTTGATCAGTGCACCTGGTCCTGATGTCAGCCATGCATCACTTCATCTGGTTTCGGTGCTTTTCTGGGTCTGGAGCTGAAACACAACTGAGGCCTAGATGTTATCTCTAGTTTGACCAAATTTGGTCTCTGGAGTCAAAAGACCCAAGGCTTTGTTCCTAAGATTATGTGATGCTGGTCAGAACTTCATGGTCATGAGGACTTAATGATTAAGGGAGTGCACATGGAAGGGAGGAAGCAGGTGATTCAGGGTGCTGGATGAGGCAGTTTGGATCTAAAGGAAAGAAAGTAGAAAAGGTCATACTAAAGAAATAAAGTTTCTATGCAGTTACACCTCCAAGATCTCTGGGAGGGGAAGGCCTGCCCAGGGGCTTGCAACAGCAACGGTATGATCTGATCTGGAGGGGACACACCTCGCTTGTGTGTGCAGTGCACTCCTGGCATTGACCTAATGGACAGGACAGTAACTCTCCTGGATGTGGGAAGGAAGAGGAAACAGTCAGGCGAGAGCAATACTGTTACATCTATGCCATCCTCTGAGGCCTGCATAGCTTTTTCACATATGGTGCTAGTGAGACCCATGGTTTTCAGTAGATGTGACCACTAGGTTATCAGAGAAAGCACCAGTCAGCCTTCAGTACTGAAGCAGTGTCATTCTTGTCCCCAGATAAGGCTGAGCAGAATAGGGCTAAGATGTCACAAAGAAGACCTCATTGCCAGGCAGAACATCCCCAGTTGGGGGATAGTGGTTGGAAAAGATTGTGCCTCATGAGTTAATTCCTCACAGTTAGTTACCTAAGTGTCCCATTTATCCACTGCAAGATACTGAGTCACCCTGACTCAGTGGCTTAAAACCACAGTTGCTAGGTTGTCATTATCTCCCCTGTTTCTGTCAGTTCTTGCTGGCACTTTTTCCCCATGAGTACAGATGGCAGAAGCTGGGAATGGAATCTTCCATAGGCGTCTCCACTCCCAAGTCTGGCAGTAGACACTAGCTGTCTGAGACCTCAGCTGGGGTGCTCAGCAGGAACACCACAGGTGTCTTGAGCATCCTTCATGCATGGTGGCTGGCCTTCAAGGGTAAATGTCCCAAGAAATAGGAAGTGGGGACTGTTGGCTTTCTAAGGCCTAAGCGCAGACAGAGATGTAGATGCACTCAGACTTCTGAAGCCAGCTTGCCAGAGAAGAACTACCTCTTTCTCCTCCCTCAGGCCAAAAATCCCAACTCTGCTTTCTCTCAGACCCCACATCTAATCTTGCAGCAAGTCCTTTTGGCTCAACCTCAGAATTCATCTGGAACCCACCCAGTCCATTCTCCTCCACAACCACCACTCTGATTCCAGCCTCTGTCTCCTCTTACCTGGACTATTGTAGTTAGCATGCTCCTGGTCTCCCCTTGGTATCACTGTCTCCATTCAAGCTCCACCTCTCCCCCACTTTCTATACAGCAATCAAAGCCTTACTTTTTTTTTATTGTAGTAAAATACACATAACATAAAACTTACCATCTTAACCATTTTCAAGTGTAGAGTTCAGTGGCATTAAGTACATTCTCACTGTTGTACAACTATCCCCACCATCCACATTTGGAACTTGTTCATCCTTCCAAACAGGAACTCTGCCTATTAAGCACTACCTCCCCATTCTACTCTCCCAACTCCTGCAACCACCATTCTACTCTCTGTTTTTATGAATCAACTATTCTAGGAACCTCATAAGCATGGAATCATAGCATTTGTCTTATTCTGACTGGATTATATTACTGGGTATAATGTCTTTAGGTTCATCCTTAAGGCATGTGTCAGTTTTATTCCTTTTTCAAGGCCAAATGATATTTCATTGCATGGCTATACCACGGTTTATCCATTCATTGTTGATGGACACTTGGGTTCTTCTCACCTCTTGGCTACTGTGAATAGTGCTGCTATGACCATGGGTGTGCAAATATCTTTTTGAGAGCTTTCTTTCAAATCAGAGCAGATCACCATGTCTTCCCCTCAGCTTATAAGCCCTCAGACTAGGGCTCCTGGCTGCTTGGCCTGCATTACCTACTCATCATAACCTGACTTCATCCCCCTGCTTACTCCACTCCAGCCAAACTGACTGCTCATCAAATGCAGAAAGGTCATGCACACCTGGGGCTCCTGTGAGCACTGTTTCCTTTAGGATACTTCCCCTGGCCATCATGCAGCTTGCTCCCTCACTTTAGCTAGGCCTCTGTTCAGATGTCTACTGTATTAGTTATGTACTGCCATGCAACCAGTTGTCCCCAAATGCAGTGGCTCAAAAATAATAATAATTTATTGTCCCACACAGTTTTGGGTGAGGCTTGGCAGGATAACTCTGGCTGGAGGGGTCTCTCCTGAGGCTTTGGTCTCATCTGAAGGTTTGACTGGAGCTGCGGATCCCAGTGAATCACATCCCATCTGACTCACTCCCTCATGGCCAGCTGATGCCAGCTGCCAGCTGGGGGCCCTGGCTCCTCCCTAAACAGGGCTCTCCTCATGACCAGGTGGCAGGGTCCGCAGAGCAAATGACTCGGGAGAGAAAGGCAGACGCCACAATGTCCTTTATGACCCAGCCTCAGAAGTTGCACACCATCACCTCTGCCACATTTCACCAGTTGCACAGACATGCCTGATTTGCCACAGGAGAAGATTACAGAAAAGTGTGTCCCAGGATATGATGATCATGGGGCCATCCTGGAGTCTGAGACAGACAGTGGTCCCTGTCCTTGGGAGCTAATGTTCTAATGGGGAGAGAGAGAGCAGGAAATGCCCAGGGGCAGGACCAGGAACATACATTAAAACCCTGTGGCAGGGTATTGCTCAGGGTCTGATCAGGCCCTTGGATATGTGCCAGATGGATCCATGAAACTTGACCTTATTATGAATGGAATTGAGCAGCTTAGTATGGTTTCCTCTTTCTCTGAACACAGTAGTGTTGACCTCTTTCTTTCTGATTTCTAGGAGCTCTTTATTAATTTGAGAGATGAGCTGCCAACATTTCCCAGGTTTCTTCTTTGCTATTTGACTTTGATGACCTGTTGGAGTGGAGACTGAAAATAGGCCTCAATAAGAAAGGGGACTCTGAGAAAATCAGGGGAATAGCAAGTGCAGACACCATGTTGCATGATCTTTCCTGGTGGTTTAAAATTGTATTTACTTTTTGATCAGGTAAAGCATGCCATAGTTACAAAATATGAAAGAAGCAAAAGATGGGTGGAAGCTGTCTGGGTTGAGGGGTCTAGGCCAGTGCATCTGTAACATCCAGGGTCAGGTGGTGAGCAACCTGTTTGCACAGTGCAAGGGGAGATCCAGTCCCTTCCATGTGTAAGACCGCAGTGCTAGTGAAGCAGGTGAAGGTTTCCAAGATCCCCTGCACTCCCACTGTGAATGGCTGGGCCTTCAGACCCAAGCACTCACTGTGCTTTGTGCCCCTTGGCCAAGGAGAGAAGTGACTGGGGACCACCCTTTGAGCCTGGAGGTGCTGTGTGTACCTACCTGCCACTGGGGTAGGGATCCAGGCTGGTAGCCTAGCCGGTGCCACAGGCTTCCGCCACTGCTGGCTTTGAGTGCCAATCTCAGGGGCACTGGGCTCTGTCAGTGAGCTCTGAGGCCCTTGGAGTGCATCCTGCACCTGGAGGTCCAGTCCTGTGAGGAACTCCACCTCTCTACACCTGTTTCACCTTCCATCCTGTAGCAGCAGCTGTGAAGGTTGGAATGATGACCACCTAGGAAGGGGTGTGGGCTCCCTGATCTGAATGGGGCTGGGAGCCCTCCCTCCCAGTCCCCTTGCTGTCCCTACTGCAGGGGTGTCCAACCCATGCCATGGCCCATGATGGCTATGAATGTGGCCCAACACAAAATCATAAATTTACTTAAAACATTACTTAATTTTATTACTAAGTTTTATTACTTAGATATGTACATTTTCTGTATTAGTGATCACAAACTTGGGACCTGTTCAACGATTTTAAAAGATTATTGAAAGGGATGCTGCATAATTTGGGTTATTATGTGAGAACTTTTTTGATTATCTGGGATGGCAGATATCATGAAAATTATGCACGGACCTTTTTTCTGCTCATCAGTTTTTGTTAGTGTTTGTGTGTTTAATGTGTGGCCCAGAGACACGAAAAGGTTAGAAACCCCTGCCCTACTGTGTCCTGTCCATCCAGATCCCACCATTATGGCACTGACATTACTTCCAGAGGATGAAATGAACTGAGAGGTAAATGTTAGGAGCTGTGACACAAGGTGAAGAATGTGAGGTAATGGGGTTCAGGCTGAGTTCTACTATGCTCAAGAGGCCTGACCCAGAGGCCCCCCGGGGGGGCCTGTGCAGGCTTCCCAAGAGGAAAGGCTTAGTGTGGGCCTTTCAGGGAAGTGAAGCCAGGTGCACCCTCAGTGTTTGGGGAGGTGTCTCTCACCACCACTCAGCCCAAGTGGTTTGGAATTTCTAGGAGACAACTGCACCCATTCTCTAGATGCCTCAACTGCACAAACTTTGATCATTGGTCCCAGCCCTGTTTTACAACGGACAACCAAGATACAGATTTGGGGTGTGAACTGCATTGACTTGGGGACCTGAGCAGCGCTTGTGCTATCCAAGAAGTGAATACTGAGCTTGGGCCCTGACTCCAGGTCCAGCACCAGCATCTCAAATTTGAGCACGCTAATGGGGGAACAGCCAGTACAAGCAGAGAAGGAACCAGGTATTAAACCAAAACCCTGTCCACAATGGCCACTGTGAAAGCACTGCTTTCCCTTTTCGCCACAGCTCTCCATTTTGTGGTGGGAGCCCTGCACATTCGCACATCATGGGGCTGCGGCTTCCTGGGATGGGTGCCAGAGCCAGAAGCCCAAGCTTGTGACAGAAGGGGGAGTGGACCCAAAGTCACTCATTTTAGAGATTGGAAAACTGAGGTTTAGGCAACTTAAATGACCTCCTAGTCAGGGTCACACTGGCAGGCTCGTGTCCCTCTTTTGAATACAGGGCCCCAGAGAGGAGTGTGGCCACCCAAGTCACACCGTGGAGTCCGACTCCTTCTCTGGATTGGTGAGCGTCACTGTGCATGCAGGGTCTTTTTTGGCTGATCCTACTCTTTGGCTGAAGAGTAGTAGACCCTCACCACCTTTTGCTCCAGGCCTGGTTCTGTACCTCACAACGACCTGACCTTCTGCCATGACCTTAGGCAAATTACTTCCTCTCTCAGAGACCCAGTTTTCTCATTCTGGGGGTAGGGCACGGTGGCGCCGGGCGGGGCGGCTGATTGTGCCAGGCAGCATTTAGCACGCTAGACCCTAGCCAGGCAGCCAGGCTGGGTAGGGCCCAAGAAGGGACCAACACGGAACTGAGCCAATAAGAGGGCAGGGCGGAGCCAGGAAGGCGGAGACTGCTCTAGCAAAGATTGCCGCGGAGCCGAGGGCGGACGCGAGTGAGCGGAGGGGCTAAGGGCTTCAGAGGACAACACGCCCTTTGTGCGCTGGATCCCAGCACCAAGTTTCCGCAGCTTTCTTAGCTGGCGAGGGCGGGGTTCAGTGAAAAGTGGAGTTCAGGGCCTTGGCAAGGACGTAGCGGACGTCAGTGAGGGAGGGGCTCAGTGAGGCCGGGTTTCTGGGCTCTGGTAGCCTAGTCACCGACGTCAGGGGCGGGGCCTAGAGGGAAGAGTAAGGCTCTCAGCCCAGGACTGCGGGCCGTTGTTCAGCTGGGGGCGGAGCTAAAGGCTACTGGAGACCCAGCAGCTGTAGCTAGAGAAGGCAAGGCTCGGTAGGGGGCATGGTTTACAGGCGCTAAGGGAGTGTCCTAACAGGAATGTGGTGCAACAGTGAGGGCCGGGTTAGGGTTGTGGAAGTGACTGGGAGGGGCAAGTCGGGCGGAGCGGGTGGGCGGAGGTTATCTAGGGTGGGACGGAGGAGGGCCGACCTAGGAACGGGCGGTCGGCGAAAAGGGGGGTCAGGACTGTAACAGCCGGATTCACGCCCTGCCGTCGCCATGACAGGTGAGCGTGGGCCTGGCTGGGGTTGTGCCTGCAGTTCCGGGAAGGGTACGAGACCCCGGTGGTCCCCAAGGCTGCCTCGATG
The DNA here is from genome assembly GCA_004024845.1 of Tonatia bakeri. Lineage (NCBI taxonomy): Eukaryota > Metazoa > Chordata > Mammalia > Chiroptera > Phyllostomidae > Tonatia > Tonatia bakeri. The sequence continues at coordinate 8,018 of PVIA01013230.1, read as the reverse complement.
TTTCCCTGGGGTGCTGCTCCTGGCTGCATTGGCCCTGTGACCTTGTCCGTAACCGCGCGTTCTTGTCCGCCTCCTCCGTTGGCGGGACTGCGGGGAACTGGGGGTGTGGTCAGGCACTAGAGGGCTCTGGGGAACAAAGGCGGATGCGCATCTGTGCGCTAGGAGGGGCTCGGGTGAGTGTAACGATCGACAGAGTGGGAGGTGAACATAAAAACGGTGCCAGAATTACTGTGGTCCTACTGTGCCTTCAGCAGGAGAAACAGACACTCCATCCTCAACAGCCACCTGACCAAGAGGCCAGACAGGCGCCGCATTCTTCGACTGTGTGTGCACCCCCGGAGACTGTCTGGGTTGCACTCCTAGCTCAGGGACAGGCCCAGGGAAACTGGGGACACAGATTGAGCCCCCGAAGGCTTTGTGCTCCACGGTGGGCTGCCTCAGCCCTCCAACCCTTTCCAGCTCAGCAATCCCCCTAGTGCCTCTCCGAACTGGGGCTTTCACTTCCCTCCTGACCCCAACCAAGTAGGGCCACACTGCTTTGTGGACCCTTCCCTGCTGGAGAAGTCCCCAGGGTGATGGGCCAGTGATGGACCCATGTCAGAAAGGTCAGGGAAGGCTAGGACTCCCAGAAGCTACACCTCATCCCTAAGGGACCCACTCTTCTGCCTTATAGGACAGAAGACAGGGGTGCACCAGGGAGTCAGGAAGGCCCCAGAAATCTCTGTCCTTTTTTCTCCAGAACTCCTTGGAGTCTCAGAATGAATCCTGCACACGTAGGATTTCATGGGCTGGAACCTGGTGACTTCCAGGACACCAGTGTCCCAAACTAGGCCAGAGGAGACTCCAGCTGCCACCTGCTCCCCTGTCATTCTTCTGGTCATTCCTCTGAACCCTTTTTATTGGTGGCTGTCATTTCTGAGCCCCTAATATGCTTTTGGCCCTGCAGTGGGCACCTCCCATCCAGCAGTACCATGTAGGGACATATGGAATGTCATATCTATGTGTGGATAAGGAAACAAAAGCTCAGATGGGGCAGGTACCAAATGCTAAGCCCCTCTGGTGGTCATTGGCAGAGCTGGGACTAGACTTGTTGTCTGTCCCAGGTTCCCTGATCACTTCTCTCCCTTCCATCTTTGTATGCTGGACTTCTAGAGACCCCTCCCTGCACAGCCCTTCATTTTGGGATGGGGAACTGAGGCTCAGAGAGCACTGCCCTGGAGGATCAAATGGGCAGCTCTGCCAGGCTGTAGGCCTGTCATCCAGGGCTCATTGCCCCTGTCACTGACAGGAGTCTGCCTCATGCTGGTTCTGGGGTCTCTGTGGTGGGTTGTGGAGTGATTGTGTGGGACTCCCTGTATCTGCACAGGGCAGGTACTGGCCAGATGTTATTGCAGCTGTTACTGTTGCTGTAGAACCAGCCCCTGCCTTGTATGCTGGAGAGTGAGCAATCCCAGCTCTTCCATGCCCAAGGCCAGGTCAACCTCTGAGACAGGAAGGAATTTTGGGAGGTTCCATTCAGGAGGGGAGGTTGAGGCCCAAGCATCTGAACTGCAGTGGGGCAGGGGCCAGGGGAACTCAGGAAATCCCCTGGGAGGAGGGCAAGGAGCTGAATGTGAGTTAGCCAGATGGAGACCACAGAGACAGTGCTCTTTGCCTGGGGCGGGGGTCCTGGCAATGTGGTGCAGTTGGGGGCTGCCATACAGGAAGGCTTAGGGGCCTGGTGGGTCAGGTGAGGCCAGGTGGGGCTGGTCCCCACGAGGCCACTGGTGCAGGCATGGGTAACAGATTGAGGAGTCTGTTGTCTGGTGCCAGGTGGGCACAAAGGTGAGGGAGGTAGGGCTTAACAAAGGGAACTGGCAAAGTTCTGCTGGATTTTGTACCAGAGCATTTTTCTTCCTTTATTCTGTAAAAACTATCTGGGACTGCTTCTCAGGACCTGGGACCAAAGCGTTTCTTTTTTTTCCTATGCCCTTTTGTGCTTCCCAGTGGCTGCCTGGTGTGGTTTACATGCACAGTTTATAGTGACCACAGGACGCACTGGGTGCAGCATAACCTGGAGCCTCATCTTACTTAAGTCACAGGGGTGTCAAACTCATTTTCATGGGGGGCCACATCAGCCTCATGGTTGAATTCAAAGGGCCGAATGTAATTGCAACTCCTTAACAGTTAAGGAGCAGTTACATTTATACAGTCCTAAAATTATTTAGGACTGCTTCAAATAACTGCTTCAGTTTTCAGTATTATTGACATCTTGCATCAGTGTGGTGCATTTGTTGCACTTGATAAACCAATTTGATGGATTAGTACTAACTCTAGTTTACGTTATGATTTACATTCAATCCTTGTGTTGTACATTCTTTGAGTTTTGGAAAATACATAATATCCTGTATTCACCATGATGGTGTCATACAGAGTAGTTTCACTGTCTTAAAAATTCTTTACTCCATCTATTCAACCCTCTCTCCTCCCTAACCCTTGACAACCACTGATCTTTTTACTGTCTCCAGAGTTTTGCATTTTCTGTTGGATCATGCAGTATGCCTTTTCAGATTACCATCTTTCACTTTTAGAAATATGCATTTAAGCCCTGGACAGGTAGTTCAGTTGGTTAAAATGTCATCCTAATACATCAAGTTTGTGAATCTGGTTAGAGCACATAGAAGAATCAACCAATGAATACACAAATAAGTGGGACAAAAAATTGATGTGTGTCTCTCCAAAATCAATACATTAAAAAATAAATAGGCATTTAAATTTCCTCCATGTCTTGTGACTTCATAGGTCTTTATCACTGAATTATATTTTATCATATACATCAACTACAGTTTAATTATTCACTAACCTTTTGTGTGTGTGTTACCATTTTAACTATTTCAGTGGCATTAAATACATTTACAATGTTGTGAAACCATCACCACTATCCATTTCCAGAACTGTTTTTATCATCCCAAACAGAACCCCTATCTCCATTAAACAGTAACTCTCCTTTCTTTTCATCCCTCCAGCTCCTGATAATCATCGTTCTACTTTCTGTTTCTAGAATTTGCCTGTTCTAGATATATCATATAAGTGGAATCATACGATATTTGTCCTTTTGTCTCTGACCGATTTAAACTTAGCACACTGTTTTCAGTGTCCACCTATGTTTATAGCATGTGTCTGAATTTCCTTTCTTTTTAAGGCTGAATAACATTCCCTTGTTTGTATACACCACATTTGGTTTACTCATTCATCCATCATGTTTCCACCTTTTGGCTGTTGTGAATAATGCTCCTCTGAACATTGATGTGCAAGTATCTGTTTTAGTTCCTGCTTTCAATTCTTTTTGATATGTACCTAGAAGTGGAATTGTACAATCTTACGATGACTCTGTGTTTAGCTTTTTGAGGAACTACCGTACTGTTTTTCCATAGTGGCTGCACCATTTTACATGCCCACCCGCAATGCATGAGAGTTCCAATTTTTATATCATCATTCTTCATACATATATATATATATATCTCCAATATTTTATGTATGTGTATGTCAATATATAGATAGATAGCCTGGCACAAATAATGCCCCTTTTTATTACAAAACCTTTTATTACAAAATCATAAGCATTTAATTCTGTAATATAACAATATCATACTCAAGCATGCCATGAAATTTTAAGTGAAATGTTCAAATTAAAACTATAAATTATTACACCTGTATTATTACCCTACCCAAGCAGGCCTTATTTCTATTGGACTCTATATTAGTAGCAAAATGAATTCAGCAGCACATTAAAAGATTTATTTCTAGACTGCAAGAATGTTTCAACGTATGAAAATCCATCAATATAATAATCACATTAGTAGTAATATACATATATACACACACACACAATCACCCTAATGAGTATGAAGTGATATCTCATTGTGGTTTGATTCACAGCTCCTTAGTGACTAATGATATTGAGCATCTTTTCATGTGTTTAGTATCCATTTGTATATCATTGGAGAAATGCCTATTCAAGTACTTTGCCCATTTTTTAGTTGAATTGTTTGTAGGTTTTTTGTTGTTGAGTTGTAGGAGTTCTTTATATATTCTGAATATTATTCCCTTATCAGATATATGTTGTGCAGATATTCTCCTATTCTGTGGGTTGTCTTTTCACTCTGTTTTTTTTCCCACTCAAAATACTGTTTATTCTGAACTTTTTATCCTGGTCCATTGGTCTATATGTCTGTTTTTATGCTATGACTACACTGTTTTTATCCCTGTAGCTTTGTATTAAGTTTTGAAATTAGGAAATGTGAGTGCTCCAACTTTGTTCTTTTTCAGGATTGTTTTTGCTATGAATGTTCCTTGATATATGAATTTTAGGATGGCTTTTTCTGTTTCTGGAAAAATCATCATTAGGTTTTGGATAGGGATTGTATCAAATTTGCAGATCACTTTGGGTAATATGTCATCCTCCCAACATTAAGTCTTCCAATCCATGAACATGGGATATCTTTAAACTTATTTGTGTCTTATTTCTTTCAACAATTTCTTTTTTGTAGTTTTCAGTGTACAAGTCTTTCACCTCATTGGTTAAACTTATACCTTAGTATTTTATTCTTTTTGATGCTACTGTAAATGGGATTGTGTTTTTCTTTTTTTGATTGTGCATTGTTAATGTATAGAAATGCAGCTGATTTTTGTATTGCTGATTTTGTATGTTGCAACTTTACTGTGAATATATTAGTTCTAACAGGTTTTTTTTTTGACTTTGGGATTTTCTATATATAAGATCATGTCATCTACAAACAGATAATTTTACTTCCTCTTATTTCATTTACCTGCACTCTAGTCTCTATTATGTCCTTCCTTGCTCTTGCCACTTGGGGTTTAGTTTGCTCTTTTTCTAATTTCTTGAGGTGTAACTTTAAGTTATTGATATAAGATCTTCTATTTTATTATGCACATTTACAGCTATAAATTCCCCTTCCAGCACTGCTTTCACCACATCCCTTAAGTTTTTAAAATTAAAAAATATATATATTTTATTGATTTATTTTGAGAGCAGGGGAAAGGAGGGAGATAGAGAATGGGGAAACATCAGTGTGCAAGAGAAACATCAAACATCAATTGGTTGCCTCTCATGCACCCCCAACTGGTGACCCAGCCTGTAGCCCAGAAATGTGCCTTGACTGGGAATCAAACCAGTAACCCTTAGGTCCACAGGCCAGTGCTCAATCCACTGAACCACACCAACCAGGGCTATAAACCTTAAGTTTTGATATGCTGTGTTTTTATTTTCATTTGTCTCAAGGTATTTTCTAATTTCCCTTGTGATTTCTTCTTGAGAGAAACAATCCATAGGTTGTTTAATTTTCACATACTTGTGAATTTTTCAGTGTTCTTTCTGTTATTGATTTCTAGCTTTATTCCTTTAATTCCAGATAAGATCCTTTGTAGAATTTTAATATTTGTAAGCCTATTAAGACTTGTTTTGCCCTGGCTGGCGTAGCTCAGTGGATTGAGTGTGGGCTGCGAACCAACGCATCGCAGGTTCGATTCCCAGTCAGGGCACATGCCTGGGTTGCAGGCCATGGCCCCCAGCAACTGCACATTGATGTTTCTCTCTCTTTCTCCCTCCCTTCCCTCACTTAAAAAAAAAAAAAAGACTTGTTTTGTGGTCAAACTTCTTTTGAGGTCTATCTTAGAGAATGTTCCAAATGCACTTGAGAAGAATGTATATTCTGTTATTGTTTGGTGCAGTATTGTTTATTTCTCTGTTAGGTATCATTGCTTTATGGAGGTGTTTACATTCTCTTGTTCCTCATCTTCTGTCTGTTGTATCTCTTAATGAAAGTGGTATATTGAAGTCTCAAACTATTATTGTAAAGCTGTCTATTTCTCCCTTCAATTCTGCCAATGTTTGCTTCATATATTTTGGGGCTCTGATATTTGGTGCTTATATATTTGTTATATCTTCTTGGTGAATATCCCTTTTATATAATGTGCTTTTTTATGAAGTATTGATTATTTTTAAGTATGTTTTATTGATTATGCTATTACAGTTTTCCCAATTCCCCCCCATATTCCCTCTCCACCCTGCACCCCCAAACCCTCCAGCATTCCCTCCCCCTTAGTTCATGTCCATGGGTTGTATGTTTAAGTTATTTGAATTCTCTGTTTCCTATACCATTCTTACCTCTCCCCATCTATTTTATGCCTACCAATTATTCTTCCTATTCCTTCCCCCTCATCCTTCCCCTTCCCCTCTGCACTGAAAACCCTCCATGTGATCTCCATTCCTGTGGTTCTGTTCCCATTCTACTTGTTTGCATAGTTTTTGTTTTCATTGTTTTTCTTTTGTTTTAGGTTCAGTTGTTGATAGTTGCCAGTTTGTTGTCATTTTACTGTTCATAGTTTTTGATCTTCTTCAATTTCTTACTGAAGGGACTTAAAGATACATCCCTTTACCATTTCATATAGTAAGGGCTTGGTGATGATGAACTTCTTTAACTTGACCTTATCTGGGAAGCACTTTGTCTGCCTTTCCATTCTAAATGAAAGCTTTGCTGGATAGAGCAATCTTGGATGTAGTTCTTTGCCTTTCATGACTTGGAATACTTCTTTCCAGCCCCTTCTTGCCTGCAAGGTCTCTTTTGAGAAATCAGCTGATAGTCTTATGGGAACTCCTTTGTAGGTAACTATCTCCTTTCCTCTTGCAGCTTTTAAGATTCTTTCTTTATCTTTAATCTTGGGTAATGTAATGATGATGTGCCTTGGTGTGTTCCTCCTTGGGTCCAACTTCTTTGGGACTCTCTGGGCTTCTAGACTCCTGGAAGTCTATTTCCTTGGCCAGGTTGGGAAAGTTTTCCTTCATTATTTGTTCAAATAAGCTTTCAACTTCTTGCTCTTGTTCTTCTCCTTCTGGCACCCCTATAATTCAGATATTGGAATAGTTAAAGTTGTCCCAGAGTTTCCTAAGCCTCTCTTCATTTTTTTGAATTCTTGTTTCTTCATTCTGTTCCAGTTGGATGTTTAATTCTTCTTTTTGTTCCAAATCATTGCTTTGAGTCCTGGTTTCCTTCCTGTCACTGTTGGTTCCCTGAATGTTCTGCTTTATTTCACTTTGGGTATCCTTCATTTGTTTTTTCATTTTTTGACCAAGCTCAGTCAGTTCTGTGAGCATTTTGATTATTAGTGTTTTGAACTCTTCACCAGATAGGTTGGCTATCTCCTCATCGCTTAGCTCTTTTTTCTGGGGTTTTGCTCTGTTCTTTCCTTTGGGCCGTATTTCTTTGTCTTGGTGTACCTGTTGAGTTGTAAGGAGGTGGGGCCTTAGGTATTCATCAGGGCAGGACAACCCTCTTTGCTGTGTTGTGGTGCTGTCTGGTGGGGAGGGGTCAGAGAGGGAAGAATGCAGTTCCCTTGCTTGGGTCTAGCCCAACTTTCCAATGAACTCTCTTGTGAGACTGGGAGTTTCTCCTACTGTGGCAACCCTTGCCGTAGTCCACTGTCAGCTCTGAGTTTCAGTTTCCTGTTCAGCCAGCCCCACTCACGTGGTCCACTGCCTTGCTGCGGTCCATCTGCCCCATCTCCCTCCTACCAATTTGGCTATTCTGGTTGACTGTTCCTTTAATTCCTTGGTTGTCAGAGTCCTGTGCACTTTGACATTCTGACACTTCTGGTTGTTTATTGTTTTTAGATTGGTTGTTATCCTCCTTTTGGTTGTGCAAGGAAGTGAAGGGTTTGTACCTACACCTCCATCTTGGCCAGAACCATATAAAATGTGCTTCTTTGTCTCATATGGTAATTTTTGACTTAAAGTCTTTTTTTTTTCTCCTACTAGTATGGCCACCTAATTTCTCTTGGTTACTATTTGCACAGAATGTCTTTTCCCATCATTTCATTTTCACCCAATTTGTGTCTTTAGATCTAAAGTGAGTCTTTTGAAGATAGCATATATTGAGTCATACCATATATTTTTTTTCTTTTTTTTATTTAAATGAATGTTCAAGTACAGTTTTCACCCCCTTACTCCCATTCAAGTCCTC